>RBNI01005926.1:0-11937 GCA_003990745.1 Jimgerdemannia flammicorona
ACACAACAAAAAAACCAACCACCTCAACACCAAAATAGGTCCCTGAAGTTGAATAATTAATGAGGAATACAAGCAATATGCTAATGACGATTCCATCCGATAGCTCTGACATATCACTGAACTTCAGTTTTGTCAAGGATGGGTCTGCTTCAGAGACTCAGCTAATGTACGAATGAACAAAATTCCAATGGTGTTTCCTGATATTATCAAAAAAAAAAAAAAAAAAAAAAAAAAAAAAAAAAAAAAAAGCAAAATTTGACACTAGAGAGATCGAACTTGATCACGTTTTTGTTCCACTCCAGAAACTGAACGAGAACATTCGCTGCTCCATCGCTATCATTTTTGCCTGAACATTACAGGAGATCAGTAGATAGGCATATATAACACTTAATTTTCTGCCAACATTAATTCACAATTTTTTTTTTTTTTTTTTTTTTTTTGGCATACTAGATGGTTTCAGTTTATGTGAGGTCATGTTATGCTCGGGAATTTCTGCTAGAATGTCAGCCCTTCCACTGCCAGTCGTACTTTCTTAAGATAAATTGAAAGTTAGCAGATTCGAAGAGACCATGAGCTTGATTAGATGATATGGCTCCAAAACAATGATCCTCACAAATCTGACGTACGAGGTATGTTTTGCTGAAGCTCAGTGAAGGCGCTGGGCTCGCACAAGCCGGTGCTTCTCTCTGAACATAAATGAATGCTTAATACGCAGTTAGCTGTAAGCAATTGTGGTATGCCAACCCTGCAGTTGGCCGTCTCTCATCCGCCTGAATGTAGCATGGAACAAGAACGCGAATGCCCACAAATTGGAAGATGTGAATATGAATCATATACCCAGTATCGCTGCGTACCTATATTTGGTTGACGACTGAGATTTTCAAGCACCGCTCTTCCGTGATGTTCTGTATTTCCTGGAGATGTTTACTGGTATAGAATTCGCTTCCAGCATGTAAGACGCTCGGTCCTTCGAAGAATTCGAAATTGCCGCTGGTCCTACTAATCAGCTCTTGCTGAAGGATGGCCCGTCGATTATTGATGAAGGATTGCATCTCCGATGGAAATGGCACCGTCGCAATTACAAGTGCTCGTTAAACGTCTCTTCTATAATTGGTGGCAGGAAGGAGGAATGTCTGCCAAACGAGCTGCACATTCGATCAAATGATTGCCGACTTTACGGGCGCTCGGTCGCCGGTTAGGGTCGAGGTGCCAGCAGCTCCGAATTGTTGTATGCTGTGGGCGCACCAGGGATCAGATCCTCACGAAAGCCATCGGGTTTGCTGGCAGCAGCCATTGATGCGATGCCGTGGGGTGGGACGCCGACCACCAGCTGCCACAACAGAGTTCCCAGGCAGTACACATCCGATTCTTTTGTATACTACTTGTTCTCAAACATCTCTGGGGGAGGTATTTAGACCGGCCATAAACTCCTTCTTCAGAATGTTCTTGTTCTACAGAACGGCTAAGTCCAACATCGATCAAGAGTGCAGTATAAGATTTGGGAAATACTACGTTGTCCGCGTAAAAATCTTCATGGCAGAAGCCCAATATCGTGGAAACTGGCCAAGCGATTGGCAAGTTTTATGACATATGCCAAAGCAGTGTACCATTCACCATCTTGTTTGCAAGGCTGCTTCTCGAGAGTGCCAATGTCAACAAAATGCACGATCATCAGATACGCTTTGGTAATGGGTTGTTTTGACAAAGCAACAATATTCACTATAGGTGCATTGCTGGTGTTACTTCCGCAATAACTCGAATAGACATTCAGCACTAACTGTGCTGATGGAATGAAGAAGTTGTCTAGAAATATTATATATAATTATGTTACGCCAACGGGAACTCACCTCTTCGACCATCGACAATTTCAACTCTTTGGAAGCCTTGTGCCGACCATTAGGAAGAGAAACATCTGCATGGTAAACTTTGGCAAACCCGCCTTGCACAAGCAGATTCCAATTTAGGAGATGCCGGGGCTGAATCCAGACAAGGTATGGCTCCAGCTGTGACACGCAAGGCGGCAAGACAGAAACGGAGTTGCAGGTCCTCATTGAATTACTGGTTAAAATCATGGGAATTGCGATTCCTCCATGCCAAGATTTCTGTTTGGTGGGTTCTATACAGTTCTTCCCAGGGCTTGATTCAGTCCAGCAGGTTCTGTAGGCGGGAGCGGTCGGACATATTCGCAAGCGATATTTTTTGACGCACGGTTATTTAGTCAAAAGGACGCCACCTATCTGGACCCAGACCGATTGGTGGAGCCGTGTTTTCTTTTGGCCAATGGAATTACCCATTCCTGTCTACGTTTCCACCTTCTACTTCGCTCCGTCCGGCCGTGGCTTGATCTTCTGCAACTCACAACACAAAACATGCCTATCGAGAAGGAGGACAGCTGACATGGCAGTTAAGTAGCTGACATGGCAGTTAAGTACTTCCCTCATAACCATGAGCAGAGGTGTGTTCGAGGGCAACGCGTTGTGTGGTTGCATTATGCCAGACGACTGCGGTACACTCCAAAAGCTAAGGACAACCAGGACGGAATGGTCTCGAAGACGACCATCCTCCAAGGAAGGATTCCTCACGCATACTCTCTCTAGCTCCCATCCTCGACGCGATTCTCGGCCACATCAAGCACTCATTCCAGGAAATCACAGTCGAAACCCCTCACCTGGTTCTTTGAGACCATCTCAAACGCCATCATCACCGAGTGGGAGAAGACCACCGGCGAGCTTGGGATCAGACATATAGTTACTAAGGTCGATCTATTGGCATATTTGGTCAAGAAGGCTTAAATCAGGAGAGATGAATGGTGGTCGGGTTGAATGTATTATAGAGTGGATGTGAGGAATTTTTTAAAAGGGTGTTTTCAGATTCAGATTGATGGATTTTCTCTTTGTTGAACTTTTTGAAGACACTGCACCTGCTTTGTGTTGATAGCGCAGGTGATGGGACCAACAAAGATCGTTGTGTGGTTGTGAATTTCTACTTACCGTTATTGATCGTCAAGTGCGGAACGATAAAAAAATGGCTCGAGTTCACACGGTAATTATCATCACTGCCCTCCTCGCACTCTACCACGATGACATCGAACTCCTTACTGAATCATGGATCTGGCTCCCTTGCTCGCCGGTCCTTTGCGCTTCAACAAACTCGGTTCGATCTTGGGGATAATTCGACTCGAGCCCGGCCGTCTGGAGGGTGGGGGCAAGGATGAGCTGCCTGTTTTCCTCCCGAAGCCATGTTAAAAGTCAGCACGCTGCAGACAGATAGAATCGCCATTGTTTCACATCGGCCGTATGAGGGAAATTTCGCTCAAAAAATATTATACTTTTATATAAATTCGACATGTAGGCACGTGACTTTACGCCACACGCCATTTCATCATTCATCAGTAACGCGACTTACACAATATCAATAAATCGCTTCTTCTGTTCGGTCTTACGAAATCCACAACAAAATCATCTATTCATCCGATGGAAACTGGCACCACTAGAAGAAATGCCCCTAATTCCGCGTCCGTATCCACGATATTTTCGAATCCATTAAAATTAAAATGCAAACCAGTTCCACTCAATGAATCCATTATGCTAGTTGTGTCTGAGAATGATGAACTCACCCGTCGGTGAGCTTTCGTGAGCATAAATTAATTCCTTTACAGCGACGATTCCATTACGGTTTGCGTCATCTACATAGGTATATATAAATAATTTACTGCGCGTGCGACAACCACTGGTGTGCAGCTAGCCAATAGAACCATGACAGCAGCTAGCCAATGGAACCACCATGGCGGCAGCTAGATAGCCTGCTAGCCAATGGAACTGTGTGACAGCTGCTAGCCAATGGAAACCGTGATGGCTGCTAGTTTGGTGCGGGGTGGGACAAGCGGTGACTGCTTATGATCAGCACGACATTGACAGGTAATGTTCTTTTTAATTTTTACCAGGAGATTCAAGATTTAATGGCCGTTCGGATACTCCGAGCTGTAATGCGAAACTCATATTACCCTCTCTTATGTAGAATGTTCAAATCAATCAGGCGTTTAAACTCCGACTGACTACTTTCTTAAGGGTAGTAGCACGCCCATCGGGGACCAAGGTTACGAGGTCAGAGCGGAGGATGTGGACGAGACATAATTGGTAGGTAGAAAGCCTCTCAATTTTCTGACAGCAACATGCCCATGCACACTCCGGCAATCAGCTAATATATCTGTCCTTGCTGTTCTGCACTTTTTACCCAATTTGAGCAATTGGTTGCTTTACTGTACCGGAACGATTTTCACATTGTATTATTTGAAGTTCAAACCTTTGATGAGATATGACTTGACTATCAAATATCAAGGATATAAGTCAAAGACCATTTTTGTGAGTTTTTCGCGGATATAAGTTAATTCCTTCACAGCTTATGTCATCCATAATAACATTTGCCAAATATCAGAGAAATAGGTCAAAGCCCTTTCAAGATTCCATCTCATCCATATATGTAAATTTGCTCCCTCTTCACTGGCAGCCCCTTCTTGGAACTAAGTGGCACATCCTCTATGGGGTGCGTCGCCTCTCTCGAATTCGTTTCTAAGCCTTGGTTCAAGGAGGAGCATCACCACACCAAAGGCAGCGTTTGTAGTGCGGCCGGAAAAAAGACGCACGCGATCACTGGGCGCTGGAACTCAGTGATGCACTTCACGGCCGTTGGGTCGGGAAAAAAACAGCTGTTGATGGACGCCGATGGCTGCGCGGGTGACGGCCCCCGTGGAGCAACAGGACACGTTTGAGATGCTCCGACTGTGGGGCGGTGTGACAGCTGCGTTGGGAACGGAATTACTCAGTGACGAATGCAGAGAAGAACCGGATCGAGGAGGGCAGAGGTTGGAAAAGGAGAGGAAGATGAGGGGAGAGACGTGGACGCCGATTTAGGCGGATAAGGAGAGCGAGAATGAAGAAGAGGCGGGCAAAAGCGACATCGTCTGTAGGTGGGGGGTTGGATATTGGAGGTCTTGAATTAGATTATGTGGAGAGTTTCGTTTTGTGTTGCGTGGATTAATTAGTCGGTTCTAATGTAATTTCATATTTGTCCCGTTTTCCACGTCTTAGATGTGCTATCGTGACCGGTGAAAAAAGCATGCATATATGTATATATATATATATATTTGATAACCAATTAATAATATTGCACCATTTTCTCTATCGTAAGTGACGTTGGGAGATTTGAATGACGCATATTCTTTTTATAATCCAGGGACTCTGACCAGTACTGAACAAAGAGCTTACAAACTAGCACTAAACATGTATATGCATGGAAAACATTTCGATCAATTGCAACAAGACACCGACTACAGACAAACAACCACCAGTGGTTGGCATTTCGCAAGCAGGTAAGTAGGTGCCTGTGGCGTGGATGGGACACGTTAAATTTCGACGGCACAAACCAAAAATCTCGCGATTTCAAACCACCACACGAAACCTACCGATTTCACGGAGTGGGAGCGGCCATGGCCAAGCTGGTGAGCTTGGCGATGATAGAGCCGGCGACGACGTTACCGAAAAAAGATTGAGCGGCGGCGGCGATGCTGCCACCGACGATGCCGGTCGAAGAGAAGCCCAGAGCACCAAGGATGAAGGCGGGGGCACCGACCGTCAGGGCAACGATGCCGACAGTGCCGACGACGATAGCGGCGTACAAACCCATTCTTGAGTTGGTTAGTTGGGATTAATTTGTTGTGGCGTGTGTGTGTGTGTTGTGTGTGGGATGTGGTGTGTGAGAATTCTATAGCCAATGTAATTAGTAGATAAGTCGTATGAATATAATTATATAGTGAGCGTCAAATGCTCCGGCGTCAAATGCGTGACCACTGATCGTGTTAGTCCCCTAGCTTCCATTGGCTAGCAAATTTCTGTATCTGGGGGATCAGGACACCGACACACGACACAATCTCTGGAAAATGTAGCTCGTTGCCGCGGCGTCGTTTTCCCACTGCATCTCCTTGTTTACGAAACTCGAAATAAATCCCTCCTATTTTCCCACTCCAACTCTTGGTTACAGCCGTGACGGATGCCGCGGTGGAGGGTCAATGCATCTAACCAATTTACGGGAGACGAGTAATACTTTCAGCCCTATAGAACTTTAGCTTTATCTCTGATATATTTTAATTATCTTCAATCTGATAAGTTTACTTAACTTATTACAGACTTTACTTTTCAAAAACTCTATTAGTATGTTATATTTCTATTAAAATATAGTTAATCTTTTATATTACAATTAGTCTACTGGTCTCTATAATATATATATATTGTTAAGATACTAACATATATATTATCAAAGATTCTCTAGATCTTTCTTATATAGTTATTTTTTATTTTCTTCTACTTATCACTAAATATATACTTCTTTTTTTTAATATTATAATTAGACATTTTATTAATAACTTATATATATTTATAATTATAATAAAATTATATTATACATATAGTTTATTTTAACTTTAATAACAATAGTAATTATATTAATTTTTTATAGCTTATACAATCTTATTTAAAATATTATAATAATTAAAAAAAAAAAAAAAAAAAAAAATTAAATAAGTATATAATAAATAAAAATATTTATTATCTATTTTTAGTTTATTTACTATAAAATTTTACTATTGCTATTTATAAAGACATTTATATTATATAGTATTTTGAGTTTTGAAAATTTTATTAAAAATAAATAGTTTTTAATTATTTTACATTTAGCAGAAGAAATATAATAACATATAACTATTAATTATAATAAAAGTATAGATTAAAATATAATTTTATATTAAATATTTTACTATAATAATATTTAATTATATTAAATAAATATCTATTGTGATAGACACTTTTAGTATAATATGAAATCAGAATTAGAGTAATGACTGCTAAATTCACTGATGATATATCTACCAATTATAGGAAGTTGGAAAATTCCATTATTCGAGAAAAGGGGAGGACCGTTATTGGTGCTGCGGAACTGAGTTCACCAACCCCCTCCCCTGACTGCAGTAGCGGGACAACGCATATAACATTAATTCCCTCGTTCGAAGAGCCGACGGAACGCCCATATTTTTTATCCATCACATTTCGAGGGGTCGGAAGGACGTATTTGGCGCATTCCATGCCGACGGTGCGACGGAGAAGCTTCCATACACGATCAGTTGGTCTAAATTTATCGCACTCCGCACCAGCCTTCAAAGCCACAATCGGTCTCGGATGATTGTCCCGGTCACTGTGGTCACTGCGGATGTGCGCAGCGTATGGATTGGGTGGTCACACTGGCTCCTAAGTGGCCGGTGCGATGAAAAGAATTCGCTCACGTCGTTTCTTTCTCTGGATGGCTCCAATTGATAGCATTTACCAAGCTGAAAATGTTTACAGGCTGTGCCCTTCGTCTCGAAATTCTACTGGAGTCTTTCCTACAAACTAATTAACTACTGACTGAGTCACCTTGTCGGACCCGCAGGCATGGATGCTCAGGCTATGGTATATATAAAGTCGACTTCATTCTCTTTCACCGCCGTCATTCAACCATGGACAACAACAACATTGTACCGAACGTAGGCGACCACGACTCTTCGACTCTTCACGTTCCGGAGAATCCTCCCGACATGACGTCTGACGCCAGATCGTCAGCGGCTACACGTCGCATTACTAAAAAACCAACGCAAAACAGAGAATGCACCAACTGCCAGAGAAAAAAACGATGCCCGATCCACGCCACCATAAAGATCACGGACAGGATCGCCCCGGGAATGGCGTGCATTCAGTGCAAGAAGAAAAAGAGAAAATGCAGGGGCACTTTCTTTTGTCCAAATTTTCAACGCGCCCAAATAGACGTACAACCGTACACCAGTTCATCAGGCTACAGTATGCAGCCACAAAGCCTACAGGCGGTGCTGTACCAGCAAGAATTAACGACGGCACGAGACAACGTCGAAGATATGACGCAGGCCTTCTACGACACAACTCTAATGGCAGAGAACCAGTACGACATGACGCCGAACGAGTCATACTGGAACCGCGCCGCCGTGAACTCTATCATATTATCGGTTTACCAAGAGATCCTCCGTAGCGAGGACTACCTAACCGGGCTCGCCACCATTTTTGAGGAAAACCAGCGCACCGTCAACGCAGCCTTCTCGACCCAACCAGCTGTGCTGCAGTGCCACTGGTTAAGAGTGGCGCTGTGCGAGCAGTACAACCTCTGCGGTGACCCGTGCACCTTCGAAATGATATGCAAGCTCGTGAGGGCAATTTATCTCCTCTGGAACCGTGACGGACTGTTATCAACGGTGATCTTGGGGAAGCTCAATCGGTTCTTGATCAATATGCAATCCGAGTGCTTCCAGCAGCAGGGTTGCTTCACTTGCACCACTCAGGTGATGGCGTTGCAGCTGGTGAATTCTTACCCGGACTGGGATACCTTGCAAGGTGTGATGATCCTGTACGTGCTGCGTTGGTGGAACGTCATGTGTTGTGGAAGTTGTGGTTGCTTTAGGAAGCCAAATTACGCCTTAGACGTCGAACAGTTCGTGAAAACGTACGTATAATGGTAGGTAGGTTACTGCGCAAAACAAAGGAAAAAAAAAAAAAAAAAAAAAAAAAGAGATAAATGAAACCACGGGTATCAAATAGCTAGCTATACGACAACATTTATTGTATATATTTCATACATATAGATAGGTACACTAAGATATAATTAGGGCGGCAGCGGACAAATTTTTTATACATAAGCAAACATGATATGCTTTAAAAATATATATATATGCAACCTACCCTTCTTCCTCTTCCCCCCCTTCTACAAACTAAACTGAGGATAATATATTTAAGTAGGTCTATCAACAGATAGAGGGGGCGAAGTGAAACTACACATAATCGATCAGGGAATTTCCTTGGCAAAAGCCGATCATTAACAGCGTAACAGCGAACCCATGGTATCGAAATCGGAATGGACTGACTGTAATGAGGATCTTTACAACACCACCGAGTGCAAGCAAAGGTACCCTGTGCGCAAGTGCATGACTGGCGAGCAAAATCAATCGAAAGATGCAACTTATAAATTCCCTGCTTTCACCCCCCCTCATCAACCTCCCGGGCCCCTCCACCACCCCTTCTCTTCTCCTCTCTCATGCGATCCGACACCCTAGGAACAAACGTCTCCGCCTCACCCACGATCCTTCCAATCTCCTCTTTGATCTCCTCCTCCACGTGCCGCCTCGTCCTCCCGACGATGGCCACGTTCTTTGTGCTCGGAATGCGCAGGTTCTCCCCCTCGACCTCAAACCCACACTGTACGGAGAGGTCACGGACGTGGTAAACGTATATACGCACGATATTTTCCCTGGCCCACGGTCGAGCCGAAGCAGTATTTGGCGCCGGTGAGCGAGTGGAAACAGCAGGGGATGACGACGAATCTGTGGTTGATCGGTTAGTTATTTTTGGGGTGGGGGAAGACGAAATTATATATATATGTTGCTAGATGTCCATATTATGAACAATTGGCGAGAGTGCCCATCGTTTTGCATACAAAAAAAAAAAAAAAAAAAAAAAAAAAAAAAAAAAAAAGACGGCACATGTAATTGCCCGGGCTTACTTGCACGCGGGGTTTGATCGTGCGGCAATGATCGGAATCCTATAATCAAATATTGGCGCCAAAAAACAAATGAGATGTGAGTGAGAGCAAGTCCCGGGTATCGCGCCGTCGGCGGACGAAGTGTTTCGGCTGGATATAAATAGCAGCGTGTAGGAAAAGAAGTTTTCCATTCAGCACACACTTCAAACTTATTCCTTTTCCGAACGAAAAACAGCGCCGTCCTACAGTAACGGTAAAGCACCCACCAACAAACCTCGTTCCTACTCCTTCGCCCTCAACCAGGTCCCAAACCCTACGCCTCGCCAGATCCGTTGTATCCCTCGCACGTCAGAATGTGCATCAGGAGGCCATTTCCACAGCCAAGGTCCACGAAGTTTAACTCCTGCGTAAGGAGGATGGGCGGTTAAACACAATGGAGGATGTGGGGCTGAAACCAGGTGTGGAGCAGGGTTATTTCACCTTTGGGAACGGTCTTGGTAATGCTCCGACTCCCAAAGTGACCCTAGAAAACTCGTAATCGCAATATCCTCAAAGACGAATTTCCGGGGGTCGGTTTTCTCGGGCCAACGGGAATGAGATAATGGCAATAGTTGAATGTCGGGTGATTTGCTCATGTTCGAAGATGTATATATATAGATGGGTGTCCTTGAAAATACCACCAAGGAACTGTCTCGTACATTCCACCACAAGTGAAGTGGGAGGGCTCACTTATTCATTTGAAAGTTGCGAAGAGCGACTATCAATATCAATAGCGTGGCAATTTATCATTGATGAATCGGGTGTTTCGAAAATGTTTCATATTAATTATGCTGCACACGCAAACATATCGTGTGTGAACCATTGTTGGTAGCTGAAATGCCAGAAGGGCTGGGATCATTGCTTTTTGTCTAGTATATATATATATATATATATACATAGACGTGGATTTCTCAAGAGCGTGACATGTTGCACGGACGAAGTGACAATCGGTTTTGCCCATTAATAAGACAACTAAGCCACGTTGCAGACTGTCACCCAAGCCCCCGAGTGCACCATGGCGCAACCATGCGCCGATGAACGACAGCGCTTGCTACCCCGAGATGTACCGTACGTCTTTTGTACTCAAGTAATCTTCCCTCCCTGCCACCCACTCCCTACGTTGAACTTTGCAGGAAAGCGAATCCAATAGCCACCCTGTCTACAATAGTACCGTTATCAACCTCGGCCAGACGCTGCATGCCAGCGCGAAACCGCCGCGCGTTGTGGCTCTTGATCTGCTAAGGGGATTGATCATGGTGTTGCAATCCATCGATCGTATGTGGTTTTTTTGGTGCTTTGGGGACACGGCTAGAGTTGATTTGGTTTGAGAGGGTGGTAATAACGACCTTCGATCGCCCTGTATTAATCAGATTCCAAGATGTTCCTGACAACATGGGTATGTTTAACGCGTCCCGTACTTCATTCAGTCGCATCAAAACAGTATTCTTGCATCTCCGAGCTACACAAATCCTTTCCCTGCTCCCCATTCTAATTGACACCGTCCCCTGCCCCAGTACGAGTCCTACGAGACCTGGTACGAGTTCAAGCCCTTCCCCTCGACTGCTCTATTCCTCCTCCGCTTGGTCACGCATCCCTGCGCTCCCGGTACGTTCTCCACCCCCCTCGATCGTATATCCAAAAATTCGAATCTCTCATACTCCCACCTCAATTCCCACTCAGGATTCGCCTTCCTGATGGGCATAAGCATTGTGTATTTCATCCGTTCGCGTAAGGGGTTCGGATGGACGGACGGCCGGCTCGTGTGGCACTTCTTCCTCAGGGGCACGTTGCTGGTCGTGTTAAATTATCTCATGACACGGAATCTGCAGTTAAAGATTGGGTTCAGGAGTGAGTTTTGCGTTCCGATGTTTTCGTGTGGCTGTGTGGGAGGTGGCAACTCTGGGGGACCGCGGAAAGAACAAAGAAACAGCGCCTGGATTCACGCAAATTCTCCTTAACCATTATTCTTTCCTCCTCCTCTACTCCCACTCCAGCTGACTTTATCACGACAGTCCTCTTCGCCTTGGGCATCAACCTCTTTCTCGGCGCCCTTGCCTCCCTCCTGGCCAACTACCTCTATACCCGCACAGTCTGCACGCTGATTGCACACGACAAAATCGGCGTCCCAAAGATCGCTGAGGCCGAGACGTGCGCCGCTCGCATCCGCATTTTCGGGTTGCTAGTCATTGCGGTCGCGTTCTGTGTGAGCAATGTCGTGCTCATGCCGGAACCAGTTGAGAATGGAGTCGTGGAGGGGTACGGGTGGTGGAGGTATTTGCTGTATTTGCCTGGTGGGGGGTTTTTTTTTTTTTT
>RBNI01005927.1:0-11936 GCA_003990745.1 Jimgerdemannia flammicorona
GCCTGAGCACCACCCGACTACCCACAACCCAAATCCTTCCACCACTCTTCTGAGAGATGCGCCCCACCAGCCCCTGGCAGCGCCCTCCCCCCAGCTCCCAACCTTGCCACCACCCATTCAAGATGTCCAAAAGTAACTATTCCCAATGGGCCAACTTGTCCCCAACCCCAACCCGACGTCCTTCTTCAAAGACACGAGCCCAATGTTCAGCCAACCCAATCCAGATCACCAAGGCCCACTCAAGGGTCAGCCACTTGTCCCCAATGCCCCCCACTAGCCGACAGCATAGCTCTCTCCATCTCCCCCCTCCCTCTCCCTCCAGAACCCTCTGCCCCATCTGGCACCTAATACCTCTCCAGTACTCTTCCAATATCTCACACTCCCCAAGCCAATGTTCAGGCATCTGTACTACTCCTCCCTCCTGACCAACATTGAAACATTCCTCGCACTCGAACATGCCACCATCCACTAAGTGCCCAGACCGATAGTTCAACATCACATTCCTCCGCAGGACATGCCACCACATCAGCCAGAGCTTGGGGGGCAGCCACTGCCTCACCCTTTTGCTCCAGAGCCAGATTCCATTCCAGTCCCACTCCTCGTCGATTCCAACTCTCTGCCATGCTTCAGGCCACAGATCTGCACCAAGACCATGCAGACACTCCAGGCCCTCTCCAAGCTTAAAGTCCTCCACCAGGACACCACCGAGTAACAACCTGTCCCACCGCCACATCTGTGGTCCCCAATCCTCCTCCACCTCCTCACTTCTCCACCGAAGTCCAATCTTCTTCGCGCTATCCACCACCCCCCACCAGAAGCCCGTAAACCGCACCCTCCTGCTCCCCTCCATGGCCACCATCGCGAGCAGATTGCCCGTGTCACCGCGTGGGGAGTACCGAACCTCCCACAATCTCTGTATGAGTGGCACCCACTCCTGACCACGAAGCTTGCTAGCTCTTCTCAGCCACCAAGCTCTAAGGCATAGGAGCTGCTTAGGAAAGTCCACTAAGCCTAGCCCACCTCTTTCCAAGGGCAGTGTGAGCACCTCCACCTGACCTGGCTCCACCTCCCTCTCCAGATCCATGACCTCACCATCTTCAATAGCCCCTTGACCACCCATGGCAGAAAATCTAAATGATAACCAACATACCAAAGCTTGGGCATCCAGTACACATTCAGTACCATCACCCTTCCAGCCAGGGACATATGCCGGCCTCCCCACCACAGCAGAACATTTCCCCACTCTAACAATTTACGATCCCACCACACCTGGGGAAGAAGGGACCCGAACACTGAGAAGTAGATTCCCAAATATCGCACAGGTTCTCCGGCTGGTACCACTGTCCCAATGACCTCGCCACCAACAATTCCAGCACCAAGCACTAGAGTCTCACACTTGTGCCAGTTCAGCTTAGCCCCAGAGCCCCTCTCATACCATTCCACAGACCTCTGTAACTCCCCCACATCTGCCAGAGAGCCCAGCCCGACCACCATGTCATCCGCAAAGGCCCCCACCTTCCAATTAACCTCTAGAATGTCCAAACCCCCAATCCGATGCCGAATTTGGTCCAGTAGAGGCTCTAGAGAAAGGGCATACAAAATGGGCAACAAGGGATCCCCTTGGGGCACCCCTCGTCCCAGGGGAAAGGTCACTCCCCTATGGCCATTAATAACTAGTGCTGCCTGACTGTCCTCCAAGAGGCTAATCAGCACTCCTCGGAACCCTGGTGGGATACCAATCCATTTCAGCACCCCCTCTAGCCATACCCTCCGCACTCGGTCATAAGCCTTCTCCTGGTCCAGAAACACCAACCTGCCATCAACTCCTGTTGCCCGGGCACCTTCAATCATGCCATGAACCCAAGCTGTCCCATCTCTAATCAACTGCCCACCAACAAATCCACGCTGCTCCACCCCAAGCACCTGCTGAGCGATTCCTTGTAGCCTCAACACTAAGATCTTGGTCACTAATTTGTGGTCTATGTCGAGAAGCATAATAGGCCACCAGTTCTTCCAGTCCTTATGCCTTCCCTTATCCTTGTAGAGCAAGGAGACCAGCCCTAAGCACTGTCCTCCAATCCAGGCACCAGACCAAAGAACTTCATCACACATAGCAGTCATCTCTTCAAGTACCTCACCGACTCCAGCCATTTTCTGCCAAAAATCCCAGGGAAGCCCATCCTCTCCTGGGGCAGTCCCTTTACTCGTCGAGGCCATAACTCTGCAGATCTCCTCACCACACACTGGGTCTCCTAATGTCCCAAGTCCCTCTGCAGGGTTTGGAATCCAATCCCCCAGCAGCCTCTCAATGTCCATAGCATCCATCCCTCCTTCTTCCTCACTCCACAAACTCCCCCACCTGTTCCGCAATAACTCCAGAATCACCAAAGACCCCACCATCAGCTCGCCATTCATGTCCAGAACCCCCTCCCACCACTGCCTCACTCGTCGCGCTTGCAATAACCTCGAAAGAAACCTTGGAGGTCTCTCCCCTTCCTCCAGTCCCTGCCACTGCAAGCGGGCCACCATTCCCTGAAGCTTCATCTCCTCCTCCTTCCGTAATACTCCTTTAAGCTCATCGACCTCCTGTTGGATTTGTACAATATGCCAATCAGTCATCTCCCCATCCTCCAGCACCCCTGCCCACCTCCCCATAAGTGCAGCCAGTCGCCGGGAGGCCCACAGTACCCTCTGTCTTCGCTGAGTACACTTCGCTTTCCCTGCCTCCCTCCAATACCCCTGGGTAGTCACCTTCAATCTTCTCCAATGGTCTCCAATTTCCAAGCCCTGGTCCCACCACCAACCAATATTCCCAATCACCTCCGTCTCCTATCCCTCCCACAATGCCCTATCCTCCAACAAAGAGGAATTTAGCTGCCAATGTCCAGGTCCATCCTCATTTCCCCCAAACCTCCCCCTACCAAGCAGCCCCCAGTGATCAGACCACAGACACCATATCACCTCCAGCACCGACCAGACATCTGCTCCCCAACACTCAGCTGTTAGAACTCAGTCAATCCTGGAACCCAGCCCTGCCACCCAGTGGGTGTATACCTGCCGATCAGCCCAAAGGTGCCTTTCAGAGTCTACTAAAGAGCACAATCGCTCTATTTCCAGCCAGTCCCCCAGCCCACCACTTTCTCCCCACACACCTCTACCACCATCAGTCCTATCCTTCTCCTTATCCCATACCATGTTGAAGTCACCCCCCATACAATCCAAGCCAACTTCTCTCAATACACCAGCCTCTTTCAATTGGCACATCCAATCCACTCGCTCCCCTCTTTCAGCTGGGCAGTAACATGACCCGACCATCAATGAGCCCTGTCCAGGCCTTCTCCACAAACCCCAAACCACCCGAGACCCCCAATGCCCAATGTCCACAATATCCCCCAACTCTCTCCTAATGAGAATACATACTTTCCCCCTCCATACCGCCACACCCCCCCATTCCTTAGTCCAATCCTGTAAGTCCACCTCTTCCTCATATCGAACATCCTGTAGCAAGAAGAGGTCCGCATCCAGTCTCTTGAGCCATCCAAAAATGAACTTCCTTCTATCTGTCCCCCATAACTCATTAACATTCAATGAGAATATCCTGGTTGTACTGTTCATATTGAAGAAATGTTGAATAGACTCCCCCAACCTAATACTCCATGCTCATCTCATCTCCAGCCAGATCCAAGTGCCTTTTCACCTCCAAGTCACCCTCCACAATAGCCTGAGCATCCAGCGCCTCTAAGATTTCCTGACATTCCACACCATCCACGACCTCCATCTCTGACTGGTAGTCTAGGCAGACTGCGCGCCACTTCTTCAGCCCCTTCCTTGAATTTCACAAGAAGAGTGCCCTGTCGCTCGCAATCTTCTGAAGCTCCTCCTCCCTCTGATCATCCACCTGATATTCAACAGATTCCAAGAGGACAGCCAGGATCTCATTCCTCATCTTCCTTGGCACCTCCTCCCCTTGCAGAATATCCTCCCAATGCCTCTCCTCTATCACCCAGAAGTCCTCCCCCCCCAGCTCTTCTGCCGCCACCCCTTCTAGGGTCTTCCACATCCACTTTTCCTCATCCACTGCCTCTGCCGCACCCTGAGCGATACTGCCCCCATCCACCCCTGGGTCCATCAGCGTACTCCTCCTCCCTGACGCATCCCACTCCTCATCCAGCATATCCATCAGCTCCTCCTCCCCCTCAGCCCCACCCGGAACACTATACTGAGGGTGTACACCCTCACCCATTTCCGCATCTACTGCCGACACACCCTCCTCCTCTATCCTCCCTCCAATTGGAGCCCCGCCTTGGGCTAACTCTCCCCTCTCAGCCCAAGCGCTCTCCCACAACCCTGTAGCACCTTCTTCCAAGCCTCCACCGGTCCCTCCCTCACTCAGCCTCGCCAACAGCTCCTTCTGTATTTTCCTCCCCTGCATCCTCTCCCAAACTCCTTTCTCCATCCAGACCTTCTTCCCATCCACCTCCCCTACCACCGTCCTGGCCTCGAACTCCTTCCAGGCCAATCTTCTCCTTGCAACTGCCCCTTCCAGATCCTCCAGCGCCTCCAATAGGTCCTCCTCCTCCTCCTAGGTCTCCTTTACCCTCACGACCTTACACTCCACTGGCCCCCACCTTAGTATCGCCAGCCAGTCCCTCGACCTTCCCGTATTCTCCTTCCCAAACAGCCTCACCCTGACGTCGACATCACCAGTCCTAAGCACAGTGCCCTCCCAGACCTTGAACCCAATATCCATGATCTCGCCATACTCCTTGATCGCCTCCACAACAAACTCCCTGGTCCTCTCCTTCGACACAGTTGGGAGATCCAACACTATCAACTGCACCACCCGAGGGTCCCAGCGCATACACCGGGCCATAGGAACAACCACCCCGCCAACCATCATCCCCTTCTCCATGGCTGCCAACAGGGCGTCTTCCTCCTCAAACCCCACCTCTACCCCCTCCTTTCCCCTCAAGAACTTCATAGAGGCTGCTCCCTTAGCCTCCTGTGCCACCAGCCCCAAAATCATCCTCGCCGTCACTGCCAAGCCCCGGAAGCACATCGTGACTGCGAATTCCGACCTCGACTTCTTGAGTAACGGGGCCGATACCATGCCCGTCATACCATCTGCCAGGTCCCCGGGCCTCGTGCCCCCTCCCAGCCCCATACCACCAACCACTGTCACATCTGGATTTTTTGCCAGATCCCCAGTCACAGCCCCATCAGCAGTCACAGCCCCATCTCCAGCCCCTACTCCGGCTCCCACCCTACTACCAGAGGCACCCCTGGGCACACCGCTCTGTCCTCTAGCAGCAGTCGTCGAAGCCTTCCCCAGGCCCAGCCAACTATCCAGTCCAGAAGCCATCTTCCCCATTCGGACCGTGTCAGCAAAGGTTGACCTCTCCCCTCCTCTCTGTCTCAGACCACCCCTCCCTCTGCTGCCGGTGCTTCTGCTCACCCTCGAGGCCTCTGGCATCCCCAAACCATCACCCCTCCTCCCCACCTGCTGCCAGCCAAAGGCGCTGCCACCCCCCTAGCCAGTACGCTCACCAGTTTGATCAGTGCTGTCCATGTAGCTAGTCGTCCATCACCAAAAATGTTGAAAAAGTGTTGCCTGAGTCTTGTGTCACCCGAATGGTACCGGTAAAAGATGGCGTCTCTCATCACTTCTCTATCAGAGACCAATATAATAGACACCATCCACTACTCTCTACCAGAATCCTTGATAGTACATCTTCTTACTTCTATTGAGAGCTACTAGAGAGAGCAGGTCACCAGTCATGTCTTGGAGAGAGCACTGAGCTTTCCACACTCTCTACATAAGGAGTACCTACTCTCAACCCTGCAATTTACTTGCTTGCTTCAACCACCATACCCTCAAGCAGTGCAGGTCTTAGTGAAGTCCACCAGGTCCAGCCTGTCTCTGTCTACTGGTAATATCAATACCTTCCAGCTGACCTGGCTCTACTACTCTGCCCAGATCCATGACCTGGCCATCTTCAATAGTCTCTTGATTACCCATACTAGAAAGTCCAAGTGATATCTCACATATATACCATAGCTTTGACAGTCAGTATATATTCAGTACCATCACTCTCTCTACCAGAGAGATATAATGGCCTCTTTACCCCAAGAGAACATCCCCTTATGCTAGTAGCCACTGCTCCTACTAGCCATGAGGTAGTAGGGATCTATATACTAAAAAAATAAATTCCCAAGTAGTGAACTACTTTACCAGCTAAGACCACTGTTCTAATCACATCACTACCAACTATTTCTCTACCTAGAGTCAGAGTCTTATACTTATACCAATTGAGCTTAGTATCTGAACACCCCCAAGTCCCCTTTCACCTGTAACATTCGGGTGACACAAGTATCTGACAACACTCTAGGCAACATCTTCAAGTATTGGTGCTATCAAAATGGCAAGTATTGTGCATTCTGGTGAGCATACTGGGCAGGGGGGACCCAGTGCCTTTGACTGGCAACATGTGGGGGGGGGTCAGGGTGCTGGTCTTGGTATGCCGAGCATGTCAATGAGGGGACGTGGGGCTGGAGGGGGCGGCAGAGGCAGTGCAAGGCAACAGGGGGGAGGGAGGATGACCTTTGTGGACAAGGTCAGGATGGGGAAGCAGGTGACGGGACTGGACGGTTGGCTGGAGCTGGGGAAGGCTGCTGCTTCCTCAAGTGGCAAGGAGGCCTCCCCTCTGGGGGGTCAGCGTAGGGGGGCTGGAGGAGTAGTGGCTGAGGCTGTGACGGTTGATGGCAGTGTGACAGCTAATCTGGAAAAAAATCCAGATGTGACGGTTGATGGGGGACCTGGACAGGGGAGTGGCGTGGGATCTGGGAATCTGGCTGATAGTGTGATGGGCCTTGTGGCGGCCCCGTTACTCAAGAAGTCCCGATCAGAATTTGCCATCATACTGTGCTTCCGTGGCTTGGCGGTGACGGCTAAGATGGTGCTGGGGCTGTTGGCGAGTGAGGTGAAAGGAGCAGCCTCAGTCAAGTTTTTGAAGAAGCTGGAGGCTGTCAAGATGGGGTTTGAAGAGGAGAGTATGCTGCTGGCAGCCGTGGAGAAGGGTGTGGTGATTGGAGGGATTTCGGTGCCGATGGCGAGATGTATGTGTTGGGATCCCCGAGTAGTTCATCTGGTGATTGCGGATTTGCTGACAGTGAAGAAGGAGGAGGTGAAGAGACTGGTCACGGATGGGGTGAAGGAGTATGGTGAGGTGGTCGACATCGGGTTTAGAGTGTGGGAGGGGACTGAGCTCCGGACAGGTGATGTTGATGTCTGGCTGAGGTTGTTTGGGATGGAGAATACCGGGAAGGCCAGAGATTGGCCAGTGGCATTGAAGTGGGGCCCGGTGGAGTGCAAGGTGTCGAGGGTGAAAGGGTCTGAGGAAGAGGAGGAGGACCTGCTGGAGGCACTTGAGGATCTCGCCAGGGCAGTGGAGAGGAGGCGAAAGACTTGGATGGTCTATGAGGCTAGGATGGTGGTAGAGGTGATTGAGGGCAAGAAGGTGCGAATGGATAAGATGCTTTGGGAGAAGGCGAAGGGGAGACAGATGCAGAAGGATTTGTTGGCCAGTTTGGAGGGGGGTAAAAGGACTGGGGCTGTGGAGAAGGGCACCGGAGTGAGTGCTAGCATCTGGGTGGAGGAGGGGCAGTAAGGGGGGAAGGTGGCGGAGAGTGGGGGACAGAGGTCGGAGTAGGCTGCAGTGGACACAGTGATGGTGGTAGATAATCTGGTTCAGTATAGTGTTCCTGAGGTGGGAGAGGGGGAGCTGGAGGATGTGTCAGAGGATGGGTGGGATGAGTCTGTGTGAACCGAGGAGAGGAAGGAAGGGGAGGAAGAGGTGGTGCAGGAGGCAGAGGTAGTTGGAGGGGAGAAGTGGCTTTTGAGGGTGCTGCAAAATGTCACGGCCAAGGAACTGGGTGAGATCGACTTTTGGGTGATCAGTGAGGAATTCTGGGGAAGAGTGCTATGAGGAGAGGAGGTAGTGAGGAAGTTGAGGGATGAGATGATGGCAGCACTTCTGGAGGCAGAGGAGTATGAGGTCACGAAGGCAAGGGAGGCGACACTTTTGGGCATCGCTAATGAAAGGGCAGCATATCTGTGGGGGCTGAGGAAGGGACTGGAAAAGTGGCAGGTGGTGTGCGAGGAGCATCGAGCGACAATGGAGATGGTGGATGGTGAGGACTGTGCGGAATTATTGGCAGCTCTGAATGAACAACAAAATGTAGAAGCTGAGATTGCAGCAGAAAGGAACCTGGATCTGGTGGGAGAGGAAGTGAGCATGGAATTGTAGATGGAGAGATTTCACCATTTTATATAATTCATTATGAACAGTACAACCAACATTTTTTCTATGAACGTCAATGGGCTTAGGGGGACTAGGAGGCGATATATGATTTTTGGATGGCTGAAGAAACTGGAGGCTGATATTTTCTTACTTCAGGATGTATGGTGTGAGGGGGAGGAAGATGGACTGGAATGGACTAGAGAGTGGGGTGGGAAGGCAGTTTGGTAGGGTAAAGTGGGAATTCTGATTAGGAAGGGGAAAGGGGACATTGTGGACATTGGACATTGGGGTAGTAGATTGGTGTGGGGGACGTGGCAGAGGCCTGGATGGAACTCAATTGTAGTGGGATCCTGTTACTGCCCGGCTGAGAGGGGGATCAGAGTGACATGGATTGGAGATTTGAGGGACTCTGGGCTCTTGGTTGAGGCTGGGTTGGACTGTCTGGGGGGTGATTTTAATATGGTACAGGAGAGTCAACTGGATAGAACTGATGGGGGTCAGGGTGTGGCAGGAAGGAGTGGGGGATTGGAGGAATGGGAGGAGGTGGAATGGCTCAGCTCACTGGTGGATGCTATGCAACTTCAGGATGAGGATTGATGTCTATATACACACTGGGTTGGCGGGCTGGGTACTAGGATTGATTGGGTTCTGACTGCGGAGTGCTGGGGACATACAGTTTGGGAGACAATGGAGGTTGAGTGGTGCCCATGGTCAGATCACTGGGGTATTTGGGGAGGTGGGAGGTTTGGAGGGAGTGGAGAGGGGCCAGGACATTGGAGGCTGAACTCTTCGCTGCTGGATGAGATGGAGCTGTGGAATGAGTGGGTGGTGGAGATACGATCCAAGGTTAAGAATTGGAGGCAAGCTGGGATAGGGATTGGAGATAGGTGGCATAGATTGAAATCCAAAGCTCAGAGGTACTGGGGGGAAGTAGGGAAGGAGCGAGGTACTCAGCAGAGGAGATGAGTCTGATGGACATCTAAGAGACTAGAGAGACTACTTCTGAATTGGGCTGGACTATTGGCCGAGGAGGGGGTGTTGGACTGGAAGGCTAAGTGGGCTAAGCTGGAAGTGATGGAATTACAGGATTTGTTGAGGAAGGAGGAGTCAATGCAGGCTCAGGCTATGGCGGCCAGGTTACGGTGGCAAGGATTGGAAGAAGGAGAACGACCTATGAGGCTTTTGTCCTACCTCCTCCATGCTAGGGGAGCTAGACACTGGTGGGAAGGAGTCCTTAATGATGAGGGAGAGATGGTGTTGGGTGTGCAGGGGATCCTGGGCCAGCTGAGCACCTGGTGGAGTGAACTCTGGAGTAAAGAGAAGGGAGGAGAGGGGGTGCAGGACATTGAACAGCATTTGGAAGATTGGCACCCAAATCTGGCAGCAGAGTTGGGGGATCTGGGCTGACCGGTATTGGGGGAGGAGATCCTTCAAGTTCTGGCATCAACTACCTTGGGAACGGCGCCTGGGGAGGATGGTCTGCCTTGGGACTTTTGGAAACGTATGGCATTGGTGGAGGAGTTATTGGAGGAGATGTCACTGATGTGTGACGCAGTCCTCAGTACCGGGGAGTGGATTGGAGGGCAACAGTTGGGGCTGGTTTCCCTGCTGTATAAGGACAAAGGACAAAGAGAGGACTGGAAGAACTGGCGGCCGATTATGCTGCTGGATATGGACTGCAAATTGGTCACCAAAATCCTAGTGGCGAGGTTGCAGGGGGTGGCACAGCAGGTGATAGGGAAGGAGCAGCGAGGCTTTGTTGGAGGCTGACTGATCCGAGATGGTACGGCATGGGTTCACGGGGTCATTGAAGGTGCTAGGGCGGCAGGGGTGGATGGCCGTTTGGTATTTCTGGACCAGGAGAAGGCCTATGATAGGGTGCGGAGAGTTTGGTTGGAGAAGGTACTAGAGCGCATTGGGTTGCCAGTGGGCATGTGTCGGTCACTTATTGGACTACTGGAAGGGAGTAGGGCTGTGATTCTGGCAAATGGTCACAGGGGGGCTTCTTTCCCCTTGGGGAGGGGGGTGCCTCAAGGAGATCCGCTGTCTCCTATTTTTTATGCTTTTGCCCTGGAGCCATTGTTGGATCAGATTCGGTGATGAGTTGGTGGACTGAATATCTTGGGGGTCAATTGGAAGGTGGGGGCCTTTGCCGATAATATGGTGGTTGGACTGGGCTCGGTGGCAGATGTGGCTATGCTCAAGGAGATAGTCGAGTGGTATGAGGGATGCTCAGGGGCGAAACTCAACTGGCACAAGTGTGAGACAATGGTCCTTGGAGAAGGAGTTGTAGGGGGAGACGTCATTGGAACAATTGTCCCAGCAGGAGGAGTAGTACGGTATTTGGGTATCTATTTCTCGGTGTATGGCTCTTTACTTCCCAAGGAGTGGTGGGAGTGCAAGCTGGCTGAATGGGGGGTGGTATTGACAAGCTGGGGTGGTAGACAGGTGTCACTGGCAGGAAGGGTTACTGTGCTGAATGTGTATTGGATGCCAAAGCTTTGGTATCTGGGCTACCATTTGGAATTCCCTAAGTAGGTGGTCAAACGGCTTCTCAAGATGGCCCGCTCATGGATTTGGGCTGGATGCCAGAGCCAGATTGGTTGGGAGGCATTAGCACTTCCAGTGGAGTACAGAGGCCTTGGTCTGGTGGACTTTCCCAAGAGGCTACTCTGCTTGAGGGCATGGTGGATGAAGAGGGCTAGTGAGTTGAGAGGAGGAGAATGGGTACCCCTTATACGGTGGTTATGGGAGATGAGGGTGTCGCCAAGGGGTGGTTTAGAGGATCTACTGTCCATGGTGGCCTTGGATGGCAGCCAGCAGATGTGATACCGAGGATTCTGATGGGGAGTGGTGGATGGGGCGCATCGTATTGGGCTCCAGTGGCAAGATACTGAAGGGGATGAGGACTGGGGTCCAGAGATGTGGAGGTGGGACAGGCTCTTACTGGGAGGGAATCTGGTCGAGGATTTCCGTTTAGAGGAGGGTATGGAGTGCCTTAGGGGCCTGGGGCAGGACCTTTGGCCGGAGGCCTGGCAAGGGGCTGGAATCGGGGAGAGGTGGGACTGGGCAGGCGTATGGTCTTGGCTTCAGATTGTGTCGAGGTGGCTTCCGCCTAAATTCTGGGTAGTATGGTGGAGACTGCTACGTCGAAATGTGATGCTAAACTTTAGGACGGGGCATCTGGTGGCTGACGGGGTCTTTGACTATGAGGAGTATTATAATGTAGGGTAGGAGGGAGGGGTGTTACAGATGCCTGAACATTGGCTGGGGGAGTGCGAGAGTTTGGAGAATTTTTGGAAGGCCGTTGGGTTGAGGCTGGGGGTTTCTGAGCCAAACCCTGAGGTTGGGGGACGGTGGGCAGCACTGCATTCAAGGCTGGTGGGGGGGGTGGGTAATGAGTGGCTGACGGTTGGCTGGGTCATCGCTTTTTGGGTAGGGCTTGTAGAACACTGGAGGTGCATATTTGAGGAGGGCCCCTGGAGGCCGGTGAGCCTGAGGATAGTGAGGTGGGAGGAGCTGATGTTAGAGCTTTTTAAGGCATGGTGGATTGGGTGGGGCCCCAAGGGGGGGAAGCATAAGGGATTAGTACAGAGGATTGTAGCGAAGAGTGGTGGTAGAGTAGTGGTGAAGGTG
>RBNI01005928.1:0-11935 GCA_003990745.1 Jimgerdemannia flammicorona
AAAAAAAAAAAAAAAACAGAAGGTTCAGAGCTTTTAGAATTCTTCTCATTATATAGTCTAAAACCTTACTGCCTTTAAAGCTCCTTTTTTGAGAGGGACCCAATACTTAATATATCCTCTACCACTTATTCTAATATCTTTTACTACTTATTCTAGCACCTTCTACTACTTATTCTAGTATCTTCTACCACTCATTCTAGCTGTTTAATATTATCTTAACTTATTACTCACTTCTCTATATCTTGATTCATTACTTATTTCAATATATCTTGACTTATTTCAATATATTTTAACTTATCACTTATTCTAATATATCTTAACTTATTACTTATTTTAATATATCTTGACTTATCACTTGTTTCAAAATATTTTGACTTATTATTCATTTTAACATATCTTTAATTATTACTCATTCTAATATATATATCTCAACTCTTTTTTTTTTTTTTTTTTTTTTTTTTTTATAGTTACTCAGACTTTATTATTTATTATCAAATTAATCTATACCTATAAAAATACAGTAACTCCACCTCCTATCCAATCTCTCTAGAGGATCTATACTACTTTTTATTATAAAAAGATTATCTGATAATTAACTACAATAATCCTCTCACTACTCTATTTATAAATACTCTCTATTAGATATTATTTATGACTCCTCTAAGAGTTCCATCTCATCCATCAGCTGAACAAAATATCTCTTATCAATTACTCCTATCTTATTATTTTCTCCTCTAAGCTCAACTACTTATCCTCCTCAAATACATATAGTGTAACAGTGACTTTAGAATGATGACATCATTATAGAAGACAGTCTTTTCTTACAAGTTATCAGATCAGAGCACAAGAAGATCATATGGCATGACTCACCCAGGCTATAAGATGAGTAATGATGACCAACCATGAGTCATTATGACCATAAGACAGATATCTTGAGGAATATAAAAGAAGGATCAAGAAATCACAGTAGCAGTAATTCAAATAAGACTTACAGAAATAGTTCTAAAGACTTACCACAAACAAAATACCTACTACTTGCCAAACCTCAAGGTCCAGGAACCACCAAGGTATCTCAGTCTAGGAAAGGATGTTTCAAGACATTAGAAGAGCCATGAGAACCTATACAAGAAGGACTCCTAGCCTCAACCTGAGTACTGGTGACTCTTATCATTATATTCTCTATTGCTATGAAATGGAAATAAGGATTACCATTGCTACCAAATACCTCTGAATATGGCAGGAATATGAAATAGGAAACCTCCTCTACCAGGAATTCCCTCAGGCCAGTCTCCAAGAGATTCAAGATGCCACCCCTATAGATGTATATAAAATAAGTACAGCTAAGAATATTCATCAGGTCTTCAGATATGCACTATAGTCAATTTCCAACTTAGAGTATACTAGAATCTCAGACTTCAAGAAACTATCAGTCTGCTATACCAATGTACTGGAGGCCATAGTGGTCAGTCCACTATCACCCTCAATAGTAATGAGATAGAAGAGTTCAGGAATCTCATCCTCAAGGACAATCCTGATCAATTTCTATAAGGATTGATCTCAGCATTTCAAGGCCCCAGTATCCAGGTTAGACCTCCTCAAGACTTCACATTTATCTCTTATTTTGTGGAAGAGAATCTCATAGATTAGAGAGCCCCAGACCTCTTTGCTCTCTCTGCCACTGAATGTGATGATGTTATCAGCAATGATGTCATCTCACATAATATGTGTGAAGCATGCAAAGTGTACAATATATGTGAAATAGATGAAATGTTCATAGATCTCATTTTCTTCAAGGACATCCTGACCTCTGACAGTGATGAGGATGAAGCCCTCATGATTCTGAACATTCTGCTCTAAGTTCTTGGTAACACTGAAATCTTCTGGCATCCTTTTTCTGTATGATTGAAATCTATCAGCATTTTTTTTCTGTAATACCTGAATCTTTGAGTACTCTTTTTCTATACCACCAAAATCTACTGGCATCCTAAACTTGTGTAATCATTTGTATAAATACTGGAATTTGTACTTACAACTATAGTTTTCTGTATTCCAGTATTTTATTTGGTTATTAGAATTTAAATTTAGCTTTATAACTTAGTAACTATTGAATTATATTTTGTATAAATACCTCTCTTATTTTCCTTGAAATAAAGTGAGTTCTAGTTCACTTATTCTCAATTCCATGCAAAAAATCTAAGAGATAACAAGACAGTTTAAAGATAAGAAGTTTGAGGACTATAAGATCTTGAGAAGGTACTCCAATAAGAACTTGCTTATAACAAACTTGTAGTTAGTCTAAGAGATATACCTTGGAGAGAATCTGATATATTTAAAGGACTCAGCAACTACTACATGACAACTTAGTACCCATTGGCTGGTGATTCAAGATGAATCTCTTACTTTCAAACTAAAAAACAAACAATCACCACAATCTACCCTAACTATAAGAGTCACCCCTGCAAGAATTCAAGATAGAAATACATCCCCCTACATTCTATGGATATACTACTGAAGAGTCAATCTTGACCTTCATTGAAGACTTTGATCAATTTGCTATCATATGAGTCCTTATCATGGATGCACAATTGGCCCTTCTATCTGTCAGCCTCAGAGGACCTGCCAGAGACAAGTTCAATGCAGCCACTATTGCTGATGCTGGTACAGCCAAACTTGCCAACATGAAGACCTTTCTCAGAACTATATACTATATTAAGGAGATCAAGCAAGCTCTCAAGGATCAACTCTGCCAGAGACTCAGTGAAGATCTCAACTCATTCTATACCTGAATCTGTCATCAGATTGTCTTGACTGACTATAATGATGCCCTTAAGGAACAAATAGCTGATTCAATCTTTCTCAAAGGAGTTCACTCTGAAATTGGCAGTAGGAGAGATAGTGGTCCCTATGGTGCAGTGTTTGAGGTAGGACTCCAGAGTGATTCAGTTACTGGTGAAGGGAGTGCCTATGGTAATGAAGGTTGAGACTAGGAAGAGGGTGGAGGAGATGATGGCAGAGTATAGCAATGTGGTCAATATTGGATTTCAGATATGGAAGGGGACCACTTTTAGAACTGGTGATATTGACATCAGGATTAGACCAGCAGAGAGAGAGGCCACTGGAAAGACAAGCAACTGACCTTCAGTTATGTTGTAGGGAGTCTTCATCTGTAAGGTGTCAAGGGTGAAAGGGAGTAAGGAGGAGGAGGAGGATCTGTTGGAGGCCCTGAAGGAGATGAGTGGGACAGTAGAGTAGAGGACAAAGGCCTGGAAGATGTATAAAGAGTCTATATATTTGGAAATTGTGGATGAGAAATGTATTTGTACTAACAAGAGGCAGTGGAAGAGGGCTCAAGGGCACATGAGATAGAGGGAGTTGTTGGCAAGTATGAAAGGAGGGGTAAAGAAGAGTACTGGTAGAGCTAAGAAGTCTGAAGGTGCCAAAGTAAGTGTCTGGACTAGTAAGGGTGGGGAGAAGGAGAAGGAGGGCCTGGATGGAGCCAGGAAGATACCACACAATGACCCATATGCTGATGGTACATTTGAAGTCTGGGAAGAGAAATTGAATAACTCTCCCTCTCTTATCAAGAGGAGTCCAGCTGAGAGGAGCAAGGCAGCAGATGATGTACTGATGCATGGTGCCCAGCAAGTATACTTTAGAGTTCCTGATATAGCAAAAGGGGGATAGGTGGTAGAAGTTGGTAAGGATGAGCTGGTAGATGTCCCAGAGGAGGGGTGGAATGAAACTATAAGTGTAGGAGCTAACACCATAATGCTAGATGCTGGGAGGCCAGTAATGCCAGGAGGGGAGGAGGTGGGAAACCTACTGTAGATGTGCAGGATGATGAACAATCTCACAGCTGAAGAGTTGGAAGAGGTGGACCTGAGAGTGATGAGCAAGGAGCATTGGACACAGATCCTGCATAGTAATAGAGTAGTGGAGGTACTGAAGGTAGAGGTGCTTGTAATTCTTCTGGAAAAGGAGGGGTATGAGGTTGATAAGGAGAGGGAGGTCAAGCTGACAGTTGTTGCTGGTGAGTAGACTATCTACTGTTGGGCAGAGCATCATGATCTAAAGCTTTGGCAGAAGGCCTGTCAGGAGTATTATAAGAATTTTGAAGAAAAGGAGAATGGGGAGATGGCTGAACTTCTGGTTGGATTGGAGACAAAGGAGGCTGAAGAGGAGGGACTGGCTGCTGAACACAACTTAGACATAGTACAAGAGAGAAGGGATGTGGATTTATAGAGGATATACAGGACCCTACATCTAAACATTATTTCCAATAAACAGTACAACTAATATTTTTTCTCTGAATATGAATAGGTTGTGGGGATCTGGGCAGCAGAAGAACATTTTCACTTGGCTTAAGGGATTTGAGGCTGATCTCTTTCTGTCACAGGATGTATGATGTGAGAATGATATGAATTGAGTAGAGTGGACTAGAGAATGGAGAGGAGCTACAGCTTAGATTAGCAAAGTGGAAATTTTGGTATAGAGAGGTAAAGAGGAATTAGGTGAAATCAGAAGCTGGGGAAACCATTTGGTATAGGAGGAATGGTGTCAGCCTGGGTGAGAGTTGGCTCTTGCTACTGTCTGACAGCTAGGGGTGAGCAGATTGTATTAATTAAGGGTCTTCTGGAAGAGGGCACATTCTTGGAGAATGAGGTGGATGTTCTGGGAGGTGACTTCAATATAGTGCAGAATCTTCAGTTAGATAGAACTGATAGAGAAAGGAGTGCTGACAGGAGGAGTGGTGGCCTAGATATATGAGAGAAGGTGGAGAACCTTAGCTCCTTAGGAGATATGAGCAGAACACAGTGGGGAGAAAAGAGGATTTATATGCATTGGGTGAATGGCCTTGATATAAGGATTGACTGGATACTGACAGCTAAATGTTGGGGCCTGGATGTTTGGAGGACTCTGGAGGTGGAGTGGTGTCTATGGTCAGACCACTGGGAACTGTTAGGGCAGAGGCAGTTTGGGGGAAGTGGAGATGGACCCAGACATTGGTACCTTAACTCCTCTCTGCTGACTGAGAAGGTGTTGTGAGACCTTTTGGCAGAGGACATTCAGGTGAAGATCATAAGCTGGGTACATGAGAGCTTATAAGTGGATGTCTGGTAGATGAAGTTGAAAGAGGCTGTGAGGGTCTACTAGGGAGAAGTTAGTAGGGATGCTGAGAGATGAAGAAGAAAAAGAGTGTGGTGTGCTTCTAATAGATTGGTTAGATTGTAGATAGAATGAGCTGATTTGATAAACTCTGATGAGGTGGATGATTGGAGATTAGTGCAAGCTAGATTAGAAGTAATAGAGTTGTAATAGGTGTTGAGAGAGGAGGAGAAGACACATGTAAAAGGAATGGCAGCTAGGTTGAGATAGTAGGGGCTTGAGGAGGAGGAGAGACCAACTAGATACTTGTCAAGACTTCTCTAGACAAGAAGGGTGTGACATTGGTGGGATGGAGTCCTTGATGCTGAGAGGGGAATGATACATGGTATGCAACAGATCTTGGGGTTGCTGAAGGAGCAGGGTCTGTAGAGTGAGAAGGAAGGGGATGCTGATAGAGAGGCAATTGGAGACACTCTGGTGATCTGGGAGTTACCACAAGTAGAGGGCCTGGGGGATTTGATCCTTCTGATCCAGGAGGAGGAGATCCAGAGAGTCCTTGCAGCAACTAAGTGTAAGCGCACAACCTCCAAGCCACCGAAATCACATGCGATCTCCGAACAAATCCGGAAATCACCTGCAAGATCACGAAGCTGAGTCAAACAGAAGTCACAGCGCACAAAGCTGAGTCAATACCAAGTCACGGAACACAAGATCCACACAAATGGGATCTTACCAATCCAGAACAAATGCATATATATCCAGCCCCGAGATGTGTCGAAACAGAGAACCAAAACAAACAACATCCACAACTTCCAAACACACAAACATGACCACCGAGATCTACAACCGCATCCGTGCTGACATTTGGAATGCCATTGTCAACCGAGCCACACCCCCTCTGCCCCTCATGAATATCTACAGCCAAGCACCTCTCTACTTCGTGGAAGCCTGATGGAACGCCCTGAACATGCTTAATGAGGCCCACCGAATCGGACAAATCTCAAGCTACTACCAGATCGGCCGCCTCCTAGAAGACATGGTTGAATACTGCCATGATACAGACATTACCCAGATGTCTCAACACCAGAAACTCATCGCCTGCAAACACCGAGAACTCTTCTATGAATACAGTACCTTTATTCCCCGCCTCCGAGTTACTACCAGCGAAATGGTTGCTACCCTGTCCTATGGCCAAATCGACAACATGATACAAGAACTCAACCACAAGTATCTTGAGTACGTTGAAACCACAGACAGAACCTTCCCGCACTCCGACGATCACATCCTGCAAATGCCCCAAGTTGGATATGCCATGAAGGACGTCTACGATATAATCAACTTCGACAAAGACGAAGCAGAAGACAATGATCCTTCCGACGCCGACATGACCTCAAGCCAAGGATCCCTTCCAACTCTGATCACACCGCCAACTCTGCCGATGAACTTACAACAGTTCATAACCACATACGAGACTTATTGGGACAATGACTACTGGCACGAATACCAACCTGCATTCACCCCCGATTACTTCAACTACAATGAAGAGACCAGAGAACACAACCTATACCTTCAGACAACCCTCGAGACTGAACCAACCACTCCACCACCTGAGTACGAGTGACATGAACCACAACCGCCAGCATACTACAATCCCGCGACTCATAGTGCTGTAACCTACAGAAGGTACGCAGACAGCGAATCCGATGAAAACGAAGATGATGCACTACTTCTTCGCCCACCAACACCTTATCCGGCATATGAAACAGATGATGCTATCCTATGGGACGGAGATGAAGTCCCAATGTATTATTATCTCAGCCAACAAGGAGAAGTAATCCACGAACCACTCTTCCTAGATGACTACTTCATCAGAGATGATGTCATCGATGGTGATGTCATCAAAGACTACCCAGACAGCGCCTAAACCTATAAATAGATTAGCAGTCATAGTATAGTTAGATTAGCCTTGTACGACGTGACTGTGAACTGACACAGCAGTCAGACGATCTCTTGACATGTCAGATCACACTTGTACTACGTGACTGTATTCCGACTCAGCAAGGCACTTAGTGCTACATCCATATTTAGCATAGTCCAGATAGCCCCTCACTAGTATAAATACCCCCTCCCCCAGACCTCAGAATCTCAGACCTGAACAATCCGAACACAACTCCTGAGCACTTCCCCACAATACCCTTCACACAACTACTCCTAGTATAGCAATATCATGAACAGCGAATAAACCTATTTTAATAACCCACAAACCACTCTTAAGTAAATCCGCTCCCAGTTAGGTCCTACTCCTAACCCCATCACGAAATTTCCTAATTGGGTATTGTCTGCAGCGATACACCAATTCAACTAAGCTGGTCTTAGTCTCTTGAACTTCCTGAAATATGGAAAATCCTGAACATCCAGAACTAGTCTGAAAAAGGACTTTGGTTGAGACGTCAACCTGATCTTGAAATCAATAAGCGTAGAGGACGTACTCCATACGAAATTGATCTTGACCATAGGAAAACGGTCTTCCAGAATATCCAGAACTTCCAGAAAACCCTTCCAGAACTACGTAACAGTTACCCTAAAGAGCAACCCTCTTACACTAAGCTTGGTATGGCATGAGGAGAGGATGGTCTACCTTGGGACTTTTGGAAGAAGATGGTGGGGGTCCCTGGGGTGTTAGGTGAGATGGTGGCCCTCTGTGATTTTGTTCTCCTGAGGGATCAGTGGATGGGTGGGCAGGACAGAGCTGGCAGCCCTATTGTACAAGGACAAGGAGAGGAGGGAGGATTGGAAGAACTGGAGGCTGATTATACTGCTAGATATGGACAGGAAGATAGTGACTAAGGTGATTGCAGTGTGATTACAGAGGGTTGCCCAACAGATGTTGAGTGAGAAGCAGTAGGGCTTTGTAAGAGACAGACTTATCAGGGATGAGACAGCCTGGGTCTATGGTGTCATTGAAGGGGTGAGGGCTAGTGGATTGGATGGGAGACTGGTCTTTCTGGACCAGGAGAAGGCCTATGACTGCATTTGGTGGGTGTGGCTGGGCAAGGTGCTGGACAGAATAGGAGTTCCCTCACTATTTCGAGCTTCTATGTTGACTTTGTTAGAGGGAAGTAGGGCAGCACTGATGTATAATGGTCACCAGGGTATGTCATTTCTCTTGGGGAGAGGAGTTCCTCAGGGAGATCCACTGTCTCCTATTCTATATGCCCTTTCTTTAGAACCTTTAATAGATAGGATTTGGCAGAAGGTAGTGGGGCTTACTATTTATAGTGTAGTGTGGAAGGTGGGGGCCTTTGCAGATGACATGGTGGTTAGATTTGGATTAGTAGCAGATGTTGAGACTCTTAAGGAGATAGTAGAATGGTATGAGGCACACTCTGGAGCAAAACTCAACTGGCATAAGTATGAGACAATAGTGCTGGAAAATGGGTTAGTGGGAGGGGACATCATTGGAACAATTATCCCAACAAGAGAGGTAGTGAGATATCTAGATATCTTCCTTTCAGTATATAGATTGATCTTGCCATAAGTGTGGTAGAAGAGGAGAGTGGCCATCTGGGGGGAGGTACTTTGAGGCTGGGGAGGTTGCCACATCTCCCTGATAGACCAAGTAATGATTTTGAATGTCTACTGATTCTCTAAGCTGTAGTATATTGCCCATCACTTGGACTTTCCAGCTTAGGTGGTGAAGAGACTGATGAAGCTGGCTAGGGATAGGATTTGAGCTGGGAGATGGTCCCAGATCAGTTGGGAAACCCTTTCAATATCAGTAGTTTGTGGGGGGCAAGGACTGGTGGACTTTTCTAAGAGGCTGCACTGCTTGAGAGCTTGGTGGTTGAAGCAGGCTGTGAAACTGAGGGGAGGGAGATAGGTGCTGTTAATGCAGAAGGTGTGGAAGATGAGATTCTCTCCAAGAGAGTCTTCAGGGGATTTGCTTTCCCTGGTGGACCTGGGTGGAAGCTGTCAGCTGTAGTATAGAGGCTTCTGGTGGGGGGTAGCAGATGGAGCACACCACATTGGCTTGCACTGGTATAGCAATGAAGGAGAGATACTGTAGAGATCAGCTATGTGGAGATGGGACAGATTGCTTCTAGGGGGCACTTCTCTTATTAAATTTGATATTAGTGATGGAGTGGAGTATCAGAGGGGACTTGGTCAGGATCTTTGGCCTAGTAGTTAGCAAGTAGTGAGGATTGGTGAGAACTGGAATTGGGCAGAAGTGTGGGCATAGAGTGCTGAGGTATAGAGGTGGCTTCCTCCCAAGTACTAGATAGTATGGTAGTGGATGCTATAGAGGAATGTCATATTGAATTTCCATGCTGGATATCTGGTGGATAGTGGCCTACTGGAATACAAAGCATGCTACAATGTCAGACAAGTTGGGGAATTTGTGCAGATACCAGAATATTGACTGAGAGAGTGTGAGGTTCTGGCAGACTTTTGGATAGTAGTAGGGGACTGGCTGGGTGTGAAGAGGAGACCAGAGGGGGAGAGTGGTCAATGGGAAGATTTGAGAACTAGGTTAGTGGGTGGGATTGGCAATGAATGACTTACTGTAGGGTGGGTTTTAGCTGTATAGGTAGGACTAGCTGGACATTGGCTCTTTATTTTTGAGGAGAGGCAACAGCTGGGTCTGCAGGAGAGGTTGTTAAGGTGGGAGGGATTGGTGGGAGATATTCTGACAGGGTAGTGGGTTAGATGGGGTCCCCAGGGTAGGTGTTGCCACTATCTGATGGAAGAGATTTGTGGACAGTATAGTGGGCAGATAGAGATAATTAATGGTCTAGTAGTCTTTAATTGAGAGGGAGTGGGGGGGCAGGGGCCCTCTAGGAGGATCAGATAGGAGTGGGCTTAGTATATTATATATGAGATAGATGGCTGTATTAATAAAGAAAGGAGTCCAAGTAACTATAAAAAAAAAAAAAAAAAAAAAAAAAAAAAGGCAGGCTGATAATTCCTTGAAGTCTGAGACTTGGATATACTCCAAGTTGGGGATTGACCAAGGTGCATGCCTGAAGACCTGATGGATCTTTTTAGCTATTTTCAATTTATATATATCTATAGAAGTGGTATCTTATATTTCTTAGGGACTGGCCTGAGAGAACTTCTAGTAGAGGAGATTTCCTATTTTATATTTCTGCCATATTTATAGGTATTTAGTAGCAATAGTGATTCTTGTTTCTATTTCACAGTAATTAAGAATAAAGTGATAAGAGTCACTAGTACCTAGGTTGAGGCTAAGAGTCCTTCTTGTGTAAGTTCTTATGTCTCTTCTGATATCTTGAAATATTCTTTCTTGGACTAAGAATCCTTGTGGTTTCTAGACCTTGAGATTTGACAGACAGCAGGTATTTCATTTATAGTGAGTCTTTGAGCTACATATTTTGAGGTTTTGTGAGTCTTGTTTAAGTTATTACTACTACAGTTCTATATTCCTTCTTTTATATTCCTTAAGATATCTATCTTATGGTCATGATGACTTATGGTTGGTCATCATTGCTCATCTTGTAGTCTGGGTGAGTTATGCTATATAATCTTCTTGTACTTCAATCTGGTGATTTGTAAGGAAAGACTGTCTCTAGTGATGATGTTACTATTCTGAGGTCACTATTACAATATATATATATTATATTTTACTTACAGTAACTACAAATAATCTTATTACTAATCTTAGTATAATATTGTCAGATTTTAGAATGAAGATTACAAGGAATATGTAGGACTATAAAGATATTTGACTGGAAGTATCATCAGTACTATGAATTGTTAAAAATTGATTAATTTATATAAGTACTTAAATATACTATATATTATATACATTTTTATATAGATATATCTAATATATTAGTTACATATATAGCAGATTCAGATTGAAGAATTCAGATTGAAGGATTTAAATTAGAGGATTTGTATTGAGTGATTCAAATTGAGTAATTCAGATTGAGTTAACTTGGATTATTTCAGATTTGAGATTTAGATCAAACTATTACATAATAAATCAAATTCAAATTTGATTTAAATAAACTTATTTAGAGTATTATTTATAGAAAAAGAAGTTCTAACTTAGCTACTTTATAGCTAGTAAACTTATATAAATATCTCTAATATTTAGAATAAATAAATCTCTAATCAAAATAGTTCAAAAGTAATAAAGCAAAGAAACTAATAAACTTATAAATAGATATATTTCAATCTCACTTCTCTGCTATATCTAAAGGACTCTAAGAAGTTAAAGAAGATTAGATATTCAAGATAAAGAAATCTGTCTTATTTTTTAGATTATATATTTACTATATTATATATAACTTAGTATTTATTAACTAGTAATTTAAGATAGATCTCTTACTTTTTAGCTAAAAAATAAATAACTATCACTATCTAAGCACTCACTCTAACTAACTCAAGATATTCAGATAAGATAGTTATAAGACTATTAGTATTCTATTGATATTGTGACAAGCCAAGACGTACTACCTGAATCATATCCTAACCAGATGACGCGAACAAGATGACGTGAACACTCAGCTTAGTAACCAGCAACCCTTGCTGCGGAAACTGTATAAATAGCCAGATATACCAGAAAGGGTCTGTTTACCTGTACAGACTCTGTACACCGTACAGACTCTGTACACCGTACAGACTCTGTACACCTGCCATAATTAGCAATCTATAGTTAGCAACACAGCAACCAGATAGCAACCAACTTGTATAAATTACCCCAGTGGCGAGAGTGAATAAAACCTCAGTCCGAAATACAAACACCAAAGAAGTCTCTAAAGATTGAGCATTGGTCCCCTTTCCACTCCGGTCCACTTTCCGA
>RBNI01005929.1:0-11932 GCA_003990745.1 Jimgerdemannia flammicorona
TTTTTTTTTTTTTTTTTTTTTTAACAGACTCATGTCCTGCGGATTTTTATTGAAAGAGAATCTAGACTATATAGGCTAAAACTCTCCCCCACCACCCACCAAGCACTGCTCCCCCATTAATCTAGACTAGCTATTGTTCAGCAGCTCAACTATACCAGGCACAGTAGGGCCAATGATGGTCTGTATCTCATTCTGTACATTATGCTCTCTCTACTACTAGAGAAAACCCAATCATATACCAATGACCAAAAGTGCATACCTGAGAACCCAACATATGTATAAGACTATGCCCGAGCTGAATAGAATAGTCCCTGCTATCCCAAAGAGAATGACAGATAAAGAAAAACTCTCATCAAAGTATAATACAGTAGGTAGGACATAGTTCTCTCAGTTGAGGTGAGTAAAGGACTTATACATGAGGCAGGAGGAGACCCCTAATACTCTACTACTCAAGTCTGCAGGCCTTGATCACATTGCCATGTCAGCTCTCAGTTCTAGTTAAGTGTAGTCAAGACACCTGAAATGGGTAGCCTCGGGCCCCCTAATCCCCTCTGATAACCGGGGCCTAACCTGTCAATCTGCTAAAAGAAGCTGAGAGTGACACCTACCACCTAACCATGCTACACCAATCAAAAGGTCCTACTGAAGTAGTACCTGCCCTAGCCCTGACAACTGCCCCCAGCCTGGCACCCTACTGGTTTACTATTATAGTCCTTCCTTCTATCTATAATAGTCATCTCCCCTCCCATTCCGACAATACCCAAAAAGCAGTCACTTATGTCAGAACTGTGCTTGCCAGGAAGCTTGCCAAAGCCAGAGAGCCCTACCTGTAAGTACACAACCTCCAAGCCACAGAAATTGCATGTCACCCTCTTAACAAGCCACTGAACTCACATGCGACCTCTGAACAAATCTGGAAATCACCTGCATGATTATGAAGCTAAGTCAAACAGAAGTTATAAGTGTACAAAGCTGAGTCAATATGAAGTCACAGAACACAAGATTCATACAAACAGAATCTTACCAATCAAGAACAAATGCATATATACCAAGCCCCGAGACACATCAAAATAGAGAACCAAAACAAATAATAACCACAACTTCCAAATACACAACCATGACCACTGAGATCTACAACCATATCTGTGCTGACATTTGGAATACCATTGTCAACTGAGCCACACTCCCTCTGCCCCTCATGAATATCCATAGCCTAGCACCCCTCTACTTTATGGAAGCTCAATGGAATGCCCTGAATATACTTAATAAGACCTACTGGATTAGACAAATCTCAAGCTATTATCAGATCAGCTGCCTCTTGGAAGATATGGTCGAATACCACTATGATACAGACATTACCCAGATGTCTCAATATCAGAAGCTCATCGCCTGCAAATACTGAAAACTCTTCTATGAGTATAGTACCTTTATTCTCTGCCTCTGAGTTACTACCAGCAAAATGGTTGCTACCCTGTCCTATGGCCAAATCAATGATATGATACAAGAACTCAACTACAAGTATCTTGAGTATATTGAAACCACAGACAGAACCTTCCCACACCCCAATGACCACATCCTGCAAATGCCCCAAGTTGGATATGCCATGAAGGACATCTACAATATAATCTACTTTGACGAAGATGAAGCAGAAGACAATGATCCCTCTGATGCCAATATGACCTCAAGTCAAGGATCTCTACCAACTCTGATCACACCACCAACCTTGCCAATGAACTTATAACAGTTCATAACTGCCTATGAGACTTATTGGGACAATGACCACTGGCATGAATACCAATCTGCATTCACCCCCGATTACTTCAACTACAATGAAGAGACCAGAGAACACAACCTGTACCTTCAGACAACCCTCAAAGTTGAACCAACAACTCCACCACCTGAGTATGAGTGACATGAACCACAGCTGCCAGCTTACTACAACCCGGCAACTCATAGTGCTGTAACCTATAGAAGGTATGCAGACAGCGAATCTGATAAAAATAAAAACAATGTACCCCCCCTTCGCCCACCAATACCTTATCCAGCATATGATATAGACAATGCTATCCTGTGGGATGGAAATGAAGTTCTAATGTATTATTACCTCAGCCAATAAGGAGAAGTAATCTGCGAACCACTCTTCCTAGATGACTACTTTATCAGAGATAATGACATCGATGGTGATGTCATCAAAGACTATCCAGACAGTGCCTAAATCTATAAATAGCTTAGCAGTCATAGTATAGTTAGATTAGCCTTATACGATGTGACTGTGAACTGACTCAGCAGTCAGATAATCTTTTGATATGTCAGATTACTCTTGTACTATGTGACTGCATTCTGACTCAGCAAGGTACTTAGTGCTATATCCATATCTAGCATAGTCCAGATAGCCCCTCACTAGTATAAATACCCCCTCCCCCAGACCTCAGAATCTCAGACTCAAACACACAAGAACATTCCTGAATACTTTTCCACAATATTCCTTTACACAACTACTCTCAGTATAGCAATATTATGAATAGTGAATAAACCTATTTAATAACCCACAAAATACTCTTAAGTAAATCTGCCCCCCGTTAGGTCCTACTCCTAACCCCATCATGAAATTTCCTAATTGGGTATTGTCTGCAGCAATATGCCAATTCAACTAAGCTGGTCTTAGTTTTTTGAACTTCCTGAAATACAGAAAATCCTGAACATCCAGAACTAGTCTGAAAAAGGACTTTGGTTGAGATATCAACCCAATCTTGAAATCAATAAGTATAGAAGACATACTCCATATGAAATTGATCTTAACTATAAGAAAATGGTCTTCCAGAATATCCAGAACTTCCAGAAAACCCTTCCAGAACTACATAACAGTTACCCTAAAAAGCAACCCTCTTACAACTTGATAGCAGCAGTTTACAATCCAATTCCACTTCAAGATGCTTCCTCACCCCACTACAAACCCTTCTGTGAATTCCAACAAGTTGGTATAAAGCCTAACCTCTGAACTGGAATTTATCCTGAACTATCTGACAATCTGAAGAGAATTGAACCTGACATACAAGGACAATTTGACCTCCACACCTGTAACAAGTGAGACAAACTTCATTCAAAGAAAGAAGTACTCCGATTAAATCAGCAAATAGGTAAACACCTATTCACTGAACTCCTTGCACTATACCCAGCAAGTCAGGATAAAGAAGGTCTTATAGAAGTCTTCTTTACTCTTCTCAATAAGAGTTTTGTCAGCTCTACAAATCCGAGTGACCTAGGACAACCAGCAGCAGTCTTCCTAGCCTTAGTTCCTCACAAAGCCCAAGCCTCTGTAGTTAAGTGGCTCAACTCTACTGACTTTCACCATACCAGGACCAGGACCACATTATACTACCAATTCCAGAACAGTAAGGCCTGCCATATTCTTAAGGAAGAAGCAAGAGAAACCCTTCATCAACTACCTGATCTCAAACCTGAAGCAGGCCCTGCTACAGCCCTACCTGAATTTGAAACTAATACTGAATCAGAACTTGACTTTGAATTGAGTCCATCTGAAATCAGATATACAACTGATTCTGTCTACTTTGACGCTGAGCAAACCCAAGTACATGGGGACCAAACTGAAGAGGAGGAGGAGTATCTCAGTGAATTCGATCCTAGATATACTACTGAAGGAAACATACCTCCATCAGGACAGAATACACCTATACAGCAACAGACAGCTATCTATTAAGCCCTTACTCCAGACCCACAACTATTACTCCAGCAACTTACACAGACCCAAAGAACCCCATCACACTCTGCACTAGTATCTCAAGTAGTACCAGTAACACCACTACTAGCAGTCCAACTGCCTCCAGTAAACAATATGGCAAATCAACAGATTCTAGACCTCACAGCCCAGGTAGCCATAATGACAGCAACCATTACTGCCTTAGCTGAACAGACCCGACCTACAAAAAATCTGAGCCTACCTACCTTCAATAGTACTGCACAAGAAGTCCAAAGCTTCATTAGTGTAATTGACACCAACTTTGAAGCCAATCAATGAACCAATGAACGAGTCGCTAATCGTGTTCTAACAAACAATCAAGACCACACTTTGGAATAACTCTTTGCTATCACTACAGCCTATGTCCGCTGAGTTATTACATTCTTCTGAGGACCTGCCGAAGAATGGTGGTGAACCCTTCCTGAAAAACCCCTCACATAGGACACCCAATCTGCAGTAGTTGCTCAGAATACAGCAAATAATGCTCCAGGATATGGAGCCCATCCTGCAGCCCCTGGACTTAAACAACTTATGATTGCTCAATATCGCAGTAAAACCATAATCGCTGAATCCCGAGTAAAACTCTGCAACCTTAAATTCGATGTACATGGTAAGAAGGAATTTGAAACCTTCTGTATGAAACTCAAGTTACTTCTGAATACTGTTGGCCTAGGATATATTGCTAATGATGAAGCACGAAATAGTATAAGAGCAGATTATCTATTCGATGTTCTACCTGAATGGCTTACTAGAAAAATCTGAGAACAAGGATACCCAGTTGGTTGTGACCACCAACAATGATACCTGGCAAGAATCAAGACTATGGTCAAGCAGATCCTAACAGCTGGACCCATTCTGCTCTGAAGACAATTCAACAACAAGGAAAAGACTTGGACCAAGAAGGAAGAACCCAAGCATGAAGCATCCCGAGCTCCCTCAACATCCACTTCATGGACACCTAGAAATCATGAACCCACCCAGCTGAGTACCTTCAAGAAACTCACTGAAGGCGAAAGGAATGAACTTAGAAGAAGCAGAGCATACTTCTATTGCCGAAAGACAGGACACATGGCCAGTGCCTGCCCTAACCAAAAACCCTGAACAGCAACATGAGCAACTGTTACCACTCTGCACCACCTTAACAATCTGACCACCAGAACACTAGACTTTGTCAAGTTAAGACAAACTGCTAAGGCCCCAACTAAAGGAAGTCAAAAAGCAACTGGATATGACCTGTATGTAGCCAAAGAAGCTACAGTCTCCAACTAAGAAGTCAAGCAAGTCTACACAGGAATCAGTATCCAAATTTCTGAAGGATATGTTGGAAGAATATACTGTCACAGTAACCTAGCATTGAAAGAACTCTCAGTAGAAGGAGGAGTCATTGACGAAGATTACATAGGCGAAATTATTGTCCTCATCCGAAACCACAGTTGGACACTCTTTAAGATCCCTATAGACTTCTGTATTGCCCAGATCCTATTCAAAAAAATCAAGTCAAATTTGACAGTCAAGGAAGTCCCTGAACTACTGCCCACTATCTGAGAATCTAAAGGATTTGATTTATCAAACAAGGCCCCAACCCAATCTACCATGAACAAAGAAGAACAATTCTATAAGAAAATAGAAGATGGATATGTACCAAGTGGCCGATGCCCCCATGGTATTGGAATGTACTCTTCCCAAATGATTGATGATTGCTTCTCTTGTATCAACAAACTGGCTCAAAGAAGAACTAACAGAAGAAAAGCCCCTATAACCAAAATCACCACTATTGGATCAGACAAACTGCTTACACTTAAAGCTTTTGTCAACCAAGCATCTATCAAGATCATAATAGACAGTAGTGCCTCAGACAACTTCATTAATGAAGAAACAGCCAACAGACTCAAGGTCTTCACCTCTCCGGTACAACAAACTCAAGCAGTTGCTACAGCTGATGGAACCTCACATGTCATTAGCAAGGAAGTCCGCAATCTACTCTTCCAAATCAGTGACTATCGAGTACATGTTACCCTCCAGACTGTACCACTCCCCAATAATGAAATCATCCTTGGAACTCCATGGTTAAAATAAGAGACCCCCATGATCAATTGGGTAAACCATTCTCTGACCATCAAGAAAGGATGCCACAACTTCAAACTGCAAGGTGAAAAGGACCCACTCAACTCTAGTGACCCTGGACCAAAGATCACCCACATCAATAAGCTACAGCTTAAGAAATTAGCCAAGAAATGCCCTCTCTTTGCTATCTCCATCTGTCCATCCAAAGGAGAACCCGAGAACTCTGAAGAAGACTTTTCCAAAGTTAACAGCCATGTCAGACCACTACTCTAGAAATTCCGAGATATATTCCCAAAGAAACTCCCAAAAGGCCTACCTCTCAAATGAGCAGTGGACCATGCCATCAAGACTATTCCAGATGCCAAGCCAGCCTTCAAGTCAATCTACCACATGTCTCTGAGAGAAATCAATGTACTCAAGAAAGAAATTGACAAACTCCTGGAATAAGGATTCATCAGACCCAGTGTATCACCTTATGGTGTACCAGTTCTCTTTGTTGTAAAGAAAGGAGGAGACCTGTGAATGTGCATTGATTACTGCGACCTCAATGAACAGACCATCAAGAACTATTGCCCACTATCCAGAATCGACAAAATATTCAATAGACTTACCAACCCACAATTCATGAGCTCTTTTGACCTATGAAATAGTTACTGGCAAATTGCTATAAAAGAAGAAGACATCTACAAGACAGTCTTCCGAACCCGCTATGGACATTTCGAATTCCTGGTTATGCCCTTTGGCTTAACTAATGCTCCTGCAACCTTCCAGATACTGATGAATACCATTCTGCATCCATACCTAGACAAATTTGTTGTTGTCTATATTGACGACATCCTAGTCTTCAGCAAAACCCTAGAGGAACATCTTGAACACCTTGAACTAGTACTACTGAAACTCCAAGAAAACTGACTCTTTGCAAAACTCAGTAAGTGTGAATTCCTTCTGAAAGAAATTCAGTTCCTTAGACACATTGTTACACCAAATGGAATCAAAGTAGACCTCAGCAAAATCTCCACAATCAAAGATTGGCCCAGACCCAAGAAGCTGAAAGACCTCCAGTCATTCCTGGGATTAGCAAACTATTATAGATGATTTGTTGCCAACTTCACCAAAATCGCCACTGCTCTTACCCAAATGACCAAGCATAGCAAGAAAGAAGAACAGCCCTGGACCACAAAACAAGAGAAGGACTTCAACAATCTTGTAAATTGGAGACCCAAACAAGATACTGCCTTCCAAGCACTGAAGAATATTTTGATAACCACTCCAGTATTTTAAGCGGCAAATCCTGCCCTACCATATGAAGTTACTACTAATGTCTCTAACCTAGCCCTTGGAGCAGTACTCATGCAAGAAGGACACCCTGTGGCCTATCACTCCTGCAAGTTCAATGATACTGAAATCAACTATGCAACTCATGAGAAGGAAATGTTAGCCATTGTAGATACTCTGATCAAATGGTGACCATACCTAGAAGGAGCACACTTCACTGTATTGACTGACTATAAGTCATTAGTCAACATCAAGACCCAGGCTACCCTTTCTTGAAAGCAAGCCAGATGGATGAAAGTCCTCACCAACTTTGACTATAAAATCCAGTACTGCCCTGACAAGGAAAACATTGTTACCGATGCAATCTCCAGACCACCTATTGAAGAAGTCATCCAAACTCTCACCCTGGTTACAAACTCCATCATGGAACAAATTATCACAGCATGTATTGATGATAAAGAAGCTCAAGCACTCCAAGAAATCCTGAACAGTAATGATACTGACAAGCATACCTGGTACAATCAATATCAACTCAAGGACAATGTTATTTACTACAAGAACAGATTGTATATTCCAAACAACCGAGACCTCCGAAGGACTATCCTATTCGAATATCATGATGCCCCTACAGCTGGACACTTAGGATTTGATAAATGCTATAAAGTTATCTTCCGAAACTTCTATTGGCCCCGCATGGTAGATCAGCTAAAGACCTACATCACTTTCTGTGATGCCTGCCAACAGAACAAGTCCTCAACACTAGCAAAACCTGGTCTACTCCACCCTATCCCAGTACCATCTGCTAATTGGGAACAAGTCTCTATAGACTTCATTATACAACTACCCCAAACCAAGAACGGGAAAGATGCAATTGTTGTCTTTGTGGACTATCTCAGCAAACAAGCTCACTTTGTGCCTACTACCACCACTGCAACAGTACCAGACATAGCCACACTCTTGTTTGACAATATCTTCTGCTATCATGGTCTTCCTAAGATCATTGTTAGTGACCAAGACCCGAAATTCACCAGCCATTTTTGGAAAGCCCTCCATGTATACCTTGGAACGAAACTTATACTATCTACAGCCTTTTACCCTGAAACTGATGGCCAAACTGAAAGAATGAACTGAATTCTGGAACAAATGCTAAGAAACTATGTCTCTTACAGATAAGATAATTGGCATGAACACCTCATTGCAGTCGAATTTGCCTATAACAACAGCAAGCAAGCCTCTCTTGGAATGACCCCATTCTTTGCCAATACTGGACAAAACCCAAACACTCCTCTGATACTCATCCGAACTACTGAAGAACCCTCTACAGTCGAAGCTGTTGAAGAATTCTTACTCCGAATATATAACCTAAGCCAGATCGCAATTGAGAATTTATTGTGAGCTCAAGAACAACAGTCACAGTATGTTAACCAACATCGCTAAGAAGAAATCTTCGATATTGGAGAAAAAGTTCTATTAGACATCTGAGGATACCGAGTTAACAACCTCAAGCACAGACCATCTACAAAGCTGAACAGTAAGTTCATTGGACCATTTGAAGTCATTTCACAAGTCTCTCTGACCTCCTACAAATTGGTGCTACCGGACACCATTAAGATTCACCCAGTCTTCAATGTCCAACATCTCAAGCAATACAACGACAATGATAATGAACTATTCCCAAACCGAACTACAGAACCACCTGCACCTGTCATTATTAATGATCAGGAAGAATACAAAGTTGAACAAATCCTCAACAGATGTGGCCACAAGAACCACCCTGAGTATCTCATTAAATGGAAAGGTTATCTGATCCATAATGCCACATAGGAACCCAAGACCAATCTCTAGAATACTACCAACTTAGTTTAGGAATATAATTCCTTGAACAACTAAAATCTGAACACTCCTGCACCTATCAGTTTATACTATATATTATATTCTCCTGAAATACTATAATCATCATGAACAAAAAATCAAGAACTCAGCAAGTCAAGAATATCAATTCTCTAGAAAAATAGCAAAACTGAAAGCCAGCCTATTCTCCCCATACCACTGGTGAGAAATGAGACATAGACATTTAAGAAGATTCCTTAAAGGAAATTCTCCAGTAGTAAATGATGTCAGAATCACTTCCAATGCATGGCATTGAACACACGACCCTTTAATGTGTGAATCCAATGTATTAGGCAACTGTACTACGAGCATACCACTTTCTGAAAAAATGGACTTTATCAGACTTTTGGCCCCCCAAATAGTGTAACAATACTAGAACAAAATTAGAAGGCCTCAACGAGGATGTTGAAAGCTAAGAAGGGGAGAGTTGTAAGTGCACAACCTCCAAGCTACAGAAATTACACGTCACCCTCTTAACAAGCCACTGAACTCACATATGACCTCTGAACAAATCTGGAAATTACCTGCGTGATCACGAAGCTGAGTTAAACAGAAGTCACAAGCATACAAAGCTGAGTCAATATGAAGTCATGGAACATAAGATTCACACAAACGAAATCTTATCAATCAAGAATAAATACATATATACTGAGCCCTGAGATGTGTTGAAACAGAGAATCAAAACAAATAACAACCACAACTTCTAAACATACAACCATGACCACCAAGATCTACAACTGCATCCATGCTGACATTTGGAATACTATTATCAACCGAGCCACACTCCCTCTATCCCTCATGAATATCCATAGTCTAGTACCCCTCTACTTTATAGAAGCCCAATGGAATACTCTGAACATACTTAACAAGGCCCACCAGATTGGACAAATCTCAAGCTACTACCAGATCAGCCACCTCTTAGAAGACATGGTCGAACACCACCATGATACAGACATTACCCAGATGTCTCAACACCAGAAGCTCATTGCCTGCAAATACCAAGAACTCAATCACAAGTATCTTGAGTATATTGAAACCACAGACAGAACCTTTCCGCACCCTGATGACTACATCCTGCAAATGCCCCAAGTTGGATATGCCATGAAGGACATACGATATAATCCACTTTGATGAGGACGAAGTAGAAGACAACAATCCCTCTGATGCCAATATGACCTCAAGCCAAGGATCTCTACCAACTCTGATCACACCACCAACCTTGCCAATGAACTTATAACAGTTTATAACTGCCTACGGGACTTATTGGGACAATGATCATTGGTATGAATACCAACCTACATTCACCCCTGATTACTTCAACTACAATGAAGAGACCGGAGAACACAATCTATACCTTCAGACAACCCTCAAAGTTGAACCAACAACTCCACCACCTGAGTACGAGTGATATGAACCACAGCCACTAGCTTACTACAACCTGGTGACTCATAGTGCTGTAACCTATAAAAGATATGCAGACAATGAATCCGATAAAAGCAAAAACAATGCACCCCCCCTTCACCCACCAACACCTTATCCAGTATATGATACAGATGATGCTATCCTGTGGGATGGAGATGAAGTTCCAATATATTATTATCTCAGCCAACAAGGAGAAGTAATCTGCGAACCACTCTTCTTAGATGACTACTTCATCAGAGATAATAACATTGATAATGATGTCATCAAAGACTATCCAGACAGTACCTAAACCTATAAATAGCTTAGCAGTCATAGTATAGTTAGATTAGCCTTATACGATGTGACTGTGAACTGACTCAGCAGTCAGACAATCTCTTGATATGTCAGATCACTCTTGTACTATGTGACTACATTTCGACTCAGCAAGATACTTAGTACTACATCCATATCTAGCATAGTCCAGATAGTCCCTCACTAGTATAAATACCCCCTCCCCCAGACCTCAGAATCTCAGACTTGAATACACAAGAACATTCCTGAATACTTCTCTATAATATTCCTTCACACAACTATTTCCAATATAGCAATATTATGAATAGCGAATAAACCTATTTAATAACCCACAAAATACTCTTAAGTAAATCTGCCCCCTGTTAGGTCCTACTCCTAACCCCATCACGAAATTTCCTAATTGGGTATTGTCTGCAGTGATACGCCAATTCAACTAAGCTGGTCTTAGTTTCTTGAACTTTCTGAAATATGGAAAATTCTGAATATCCAGAACTAGTCTGAAAAAGGACTTTGGTTGAGACATCAATCTGATCTTGAAATCAATAAGCGTAGAGGATGTACTCCATATGAAATTAATCTTGACCATAAGAAAACAGTCTTTCAGAATATCCAGAACTTCCAGAAAACCCTTCCAGAACTATGTAACGGTTACCCTAAAAAGCAACCCTCTTACACTACTATAGGCACTGAGGACCTGCAGGTAACCTATACTGAGTACTTGATGCCCAAGGTCAGCTGACTCTCTATATAGCCTGAGACACACTGAGACAGTACCTTGTTGGTGACAGCAAAAGGAAGAAGGTGCCGCACCAAAATGGATACACTCCAGATACAGCTAAAGATATTAAAAACTGTGAAAAAGTAGAGAAGACACCAATCTGACACTAATAAAGGGGCAACTCATCACCATTGCCCTTCTCTCACCATACCCATGCAGGTACAGTAAACTAACTCAAGGTAGAGGGTATAATAATAGGAGAAAGGGGACTTGGAAGGTTGCCTACCAAACCTTGTAACTGGTAAGATAGTAGAGAAAGGAGCATAAAATTTAATAATGTTTATTTAGTTTTTTATTTATTTATAAATATTTAGTAAAATATTATCTTTAATTAATAAATATAACTAATATACTAATATTAAATATATTAAAAAAAGTTTTAAAGTTTAATAGTATTTATTAATTTTATTTCTTTTACTAAACTGTTCATTTATTTATATTTAGCAATTTTTAGT
>RBNI01005930.1:0-11932 GCA_003990745.1 Jimgerdemannia flammicorona
TTTGATGCATACATTTTGCATGCTATTAATATCCAAATTTTTGCCATTATTGTTTCAGACATTCTTTACAACTCTACAGTGTATTCGTGCAATATCAATTTAGTTTCATTGTTCTGATTTCTAAATTAGACCACTTAACATTTTCCTCAATAACTTAGCGAGTTTTCAGTCGATTTTGATGATCCTGGTGCCATTGGAAAGTCATTCTCGAGAGCTTTTCAAAGATACCAAGGATATTAAAATTGGATGAAAATTCACCGAGTTATCAAGGAAAACGGAGTCCGAAACGAACATTTTCCTCAAAATCTCAGTGAATTTTCATCCGATTTTAATGTTTATAATATCATTGTGAAGCTCACTATAATAGCTTTCCAAAGACACCAAGATCATCAAAATCGGATGAAAACTCACTGAGTTATTGAGGAAAACGTTTGGTGGTCTAATTGGTGAGACAATGGCGAGTGTCAATAACATAAAAAGAACTCTCAAAAAGGCCAGTATATGTATGTAAGCAAAAAAAAACTGCTTTTGCTGCCTCGTCGCATCAAGGCACAATACAAATTTGCAACATAAAGATTGAACTGGACAGCCGTAAATGGATATAGGCAAGGCACAACCTTGAAACTGAACTATGTGACCAGAACTCTAAAATTTGGTAGCCTCGATAACTCAGTGTTTTCATCCGATTTTGATGATCTTGGTGTCATTGGAAAGCTATTATAGAGAGCTTCACAATGATATTATAAATGTTAAAATCAAATGAAAATTCACTGAGATTTTGAGGAAAATATTTGTTTTAGACTTGGCAAGTCAGATGTTTTCCTTGATAACTCAGTGAATTTTCATCCGATTTTAACATCCTTGATATCTTTGAAAAGCTCTTGAGAATGACTTTCCAATAGCACCAGGATCATCAAATCAACTAAAAACTCACTAAGTTATTAAGGAAAATGTTAAGTGTTCTAATTTGGAAAGCAGAACAATGAAACTAAATTGATATTGCATGAAAACATTGTAGAGTTCGAAACAATAATGGCAAAAATTGGATATTAATAGTATACAAAATGTATGCATCAAAAAAAAAAAAAAAAAAGGTCTATATACTAAGAAGGGTCAAAATAGTATCAATGGACAATTTAACTTAAAATGGTTATATTAATGTCTATAATTATCTAAATATAATAAAATATATATTATTTAAAAGTTTAAAGGTTATTTTATTAATGTTTAAAATTTTGATTAAATAGAATTTAGATTGGAGATATAATATAATTAAAATATTAATAATAACCAAATATTGATATACTTTTGACTATCACTGTATACTAAGTATTCACATTATCTGACTATACTATATTATTTACTCATTTACTTATTATATCAGTCTCTACTAAAGTAGTTTATCTCTAGACTGTCCTTTAGTTATTATTGTAATATTCATAGGTATCTTTAATATCTACACTTATATTATTATCTTTATCAATATCTGAGTCACTCTATTTAAGGAGTTCTTTTTTTTTAGAGAAGAGAACTTCAACATAGTTGATAATACTCAGATAAGTGACTATAGTCATCTTCTGGAAGTTATTTAGAGTAAACTGGGCTTGGATCAATGTTGTGATATTTTATTTATAGATTGTATAGAGCCTGTTTATAGCAATAGTATTCCTTTAGAACAGATTAATAATATTATAGATATAGGTCTATTCTGAGACTGAAAGGTTTTGTAATAGTTAACTAATTATATAGTAAGCCTGCAGTTAGTAAATCTATAGTAGACATTCTGTCAAGATAAGATTTTCTTGATATATCTAAATCTATTAGAGGTGAGTTTCATTAATTTCTCAAAATTGAGACAAGAGAATTGATTGGACTTGAAAGAAACTGAGAATAAGAATTTAGAGATATTGATTAATTCTTTAGTTTATAGTATAGAGAGAGATAAATCTTGAGACAATTGATATATACTGGTATTCTCAGAGTTTATCCATTTATACTTCTTAAATAGATACTGGTTCTTCTGATATTATATACAAGATAAGATTCTTCTCATTTAGGCTTCAGTTTGATAGTAAAGTTTATCTCAATTATACTTCTCCAAACTAGTACTTGATCTCTAATCTTGTTGAAATATCTTAGTTATATAGTAACTTGATATATAGTGATACAGTCAATCTTTATCTATATTATCAATCTTAATATATAAAAGTACAACTTGCTTAATTAATAAACAAATACTTCTTACTTTAACTATTCTCTCTAGCTCTATAATAAAAGGTTATAAGTCCAACTAGCAAAAGCAGATAATAATAAAGATATTTCTTTAATATATACTATATTATATTATATAATATCAACTAATACTAGTGGCAGAAATATATCAGTTCCAAGTAGTATAAGTAGAATGAGACCCAGAATAGGTACTAGTAGTATAAGTATACTTATTATAATAGTCACAACTATGGCCATTTCTGCAGTAGTACTAATAATAATAGTAAAGAGAATAATTCTTATCTTTGATAGTAAGGACTATACTATATAGATATATTATATAAAGAATCTCTTAGAAGAATATAGTTTAGAGGACTATTAGAAGCTACAGATATAAATAATAGTATATAATACTAGAAAGGATCACAAAATACTAAGAGAGATTTATTCACTCTTTCAAATATACAAATAAAACTCATCATTAATATTATAATAGCAAATAAAGCCTGAGAGATCTTATATAATTACTACTAATAGGTATCTATATTAAACAGATTCTATCTGAAAGTATAACTATTTAATCTCTGAATAAAGTCTAAAGAGTATCTGGGACTATGCCAATCATATTAATAATCTGGTGAATTAAGTGAATTTTTTTTCTATACCAGCAGATCTCATTAAGAATAAAGACAAGGTCCTAGTTCTTATGTATGATCTTTTTGAGATATATAATATAGTTATCACTACTATAAGGAAATCTGATAAGTTATCAAACTATAAGTATATCATTATAAGTCTTTTAAATAAGGAATTGAGGCTGAGTAGTAATAATAATAAAGATAATAAGAAAGTATTCTACAGAGTATATAGATGAGTCAAAGATAAGTAAGGTAAAGAATAAGAGCAAAGCCAATAGTATGATAATCAGTACAATAATTAATAAGATAAATTCAATAGTAAATACTTCTACTATAATAAGTATAGATACTATGAGTAAGACTGTAATTATAAAAAGAAGAAAAAAGGCAAGTAATATAGGCAGACAAATGTTATAGATACTAATAATATTAAAGATAACAGAGATAATAAAGGTCTATTCTTCATAAAGATAGCAACTTACTCACATGTAGAGACAAATATAAGAGCAAATTCAGAAAATATTTTTATATTAATAAAAAATACTCCAATTATTGGTTTTACTAGTTTTAGTATTAGTACTAATATAAGCTATATATTGTAACATAGTAGATACTTAATCTTGAAAGTATGTCAAATTTCTGTATCTTGAAAACTTAATCTTCTTTGACTCTGTAGAGTCCTTAAGATACAGGGATAAGTGAGTTTGAAGTATATCTGTCCACAGGCTTACTAGTTTCTTTGCTTTCTCTTTGCTTTGAACTATTTCAATCTGAGGTTTATTCACTCTAAGATACTGAGTTATTTATATAAGTTTGCTAGCTATGAGGTGGGTGGCTAAGTTATAAGTCATTTTAAAAGTGTTAAAATATTATAATATTATTGAAATGCTATACTATATCAGATCTTTAATTTTGAATCTTTTGAAATATTTAGAAATTGTTGAAATCAGAGACTGCTAACTATAAGGCTATGCTAATTTAAGACTAATGGTGATCAAGTATCTATTCTCTATTTCTTTCTTCCAAATTTGGTTCTATCATCACAACTTTCTCCTAAATAGATGGTCTCATCCTTGAAACATCTATTCAAATTCCCAGGTCTCAACAATCTATATAGTCTTGTATTGTGTAATCTATTGTATCACTGTTTTCCAATAGTATCATCTTATTAGCTCAAAATCAGTAGGAGTTATTCCTCACAGATGGGCTAGTACTGGTTCATCATCTTGGAATAACTTATGAATTTTTTTGACAATAGTGATTTGTGAATAGAAGAGCTAACACTCTGTGATCCAATCATCCTTAGTCATTTCTGGGCTTTTGTTGAGTATCTGTCTAAGTTTGAAGTACTCTTGAAACTCTATCCAATAGTAGTAGGCCTTGAAGTATAAAATTCAAGAGTGGTAGATCTATACAATACTTTGGATACTATTATATATATATATATATATATATATTTTTATAATCTCTTGGACTCCTTCCTTTATTAATACATCAATCTATCCCATATAAATATATTGAGCCCACCCCTCATCCAATTCCCCTAGGGGGTCTCCCCCCCCCCTCACCCTCACTTGATGAAAGACCACTTTGTCTAACACCATCTCTACCTACCCACTACTCTGTTCACAGATCACTTCTATCAAACAATGATGTCATCCACCCTGGGGACTCCAACCCACCCACCACCCAGTTAGCAGATCCCCCATAAATCCCTCCCACCTTAACAACTTCTCCTGTAAACCCAGCTGTTACCTCTTCTCGAAAACAAAGAGCTAATATCCAGCCAGTCCCACCCACACTGTTAAAGCCCACCCCACAGTGAGCCAACCATTGCCCACACCACCCACTAGCTGAGATTTCAAATTCTCCCAGTGGTCTCTCTTGCCATCTGGCCTCCTCTCCACACCCAACCAATTCTCTACTTCTATCCAAAAGTCCCCCAGAACCTCACACTCTCTCAGCCAATGTTCTGGCATCTGCACAAATCCCCCAACTTGCCCTACATTATAACACTCCTCACAATCTAATTGGTTACTGTCCACCAGATACCCTGCATGGAAATTCAACATGATGTTCCTCTGTAGCATCCACCATTATACCACTCAGAACTTTGGAGAAAGCTACCTCTGCACCTCAGCACTCTATGACCAGACATCTGCCCAGTCCCACTCTTTGCCAATTCTCACTACCTGCCAGCCACTTGGCCAAAGATCTAGGCCAAGACCCTGCTGACACTCCACTCCATCCCCAATATCAAACTCAGCAAGCAGAGCACCCCCCAGAAGCAGTCAGTCCCATCACCACATATCCAGGCCCCACAGCACCTCCCCCTTATTGCTTCATCAGTATAGGCCTATTCAGTATGCTCCATCTACCACCCCCCACCAGAAGCCCTTAAACTGCAGCCATTGACTTCCATTCAGCCCCACCAGAGAGAGCAAATCTCCTAAGGACCCTCAAGGGGAGGATCTCATCTCCCACACCTTCTGCATCAGCAGCACCCAACCCCCTCCCTGTAGTTCACCAGCTCTCTTCAACCACCAGGCTCACAGGCAGTGCAACCTCTTAGGGAAATCCACAAGGTCTAGTTCTCCCCTAACTACCAGTGTTGCAAGGGTATTCCAACTGATCTGGGACCTCCTCCCTGCTCAAATCCAATCTCTAGCTATCTTCATCAGCCTCTTCACCACTCAAGCTGGGAAGTCTAAGTGATAGGCCACATACCAAAGCTTGGGGAATTAGTAGACATTCAGAATCGACACCTGCCCTGTCAGGGAGATATGGTGACCCCCCCAACCTCTAAGGGCCTCTCTCTAAACAGTCACCCTTCTCTTCCACCACTCTTGTGGCAAGACAGAACCATATACAGAAAGAAATATGCTCAGATACTGTATCACCTCTCCTGTAGGGACAATTGTTCCAATGACATCCCCACTCACTAGCCCATTCCCTAGCACTATTGTCTCACACTTATACCAGTTGAGTTTCACCTCAGAGTGTACCTTATACCAATCCACTGTCTCCTTAAGTGCCTCAACATCTGCCACAGAACCAAGTCCAACTACTATGTCATCAGCAAAGGCCCCCACCTTTCATACTATACTATATATAGAGAGCCCTACCACCTTCTGGCAAATCCTATCCATCAAAGGTTCTAATAAAAGGGTATAGAGAATAGAGGACAGTGGATCTCCCTGAGGGACTCCTCTTCCCAAGGGAAATGCCAGACCCTGGTGACCATTACACATTAGCGCTGCCCTACTGCCCTCCAACAGAGTCAATATAGAAGCCTGAAATCATGGGGGGACACCATTCTATCTAACACCTTGCCCAGCCAAACCTACCATATATGGTCATAGGCCTTCTCCTGGTCCAAAAAGACCAGTCTACCATCCAGTCCACAAGCCTGGGCCCCTTCAATAATGCTGTGTACCCATATAGTCCCATCCCTTATAAGTCTGCCTCCTACAAAGCTCTGCTGCTCCTCACCCAGCACCTGTTGTGCAACTTTCTGTAGCCTTATGACAATCATCTTAGTCACCATCTTCCTATCTATATCTAGAAGTATGATTAGTCTCCAGTTCTTCCAGTCCTCTCTCCTCCCCTTGTCTTTGTACAATAAGGCCACCAGTTCCAAGTCCTGCTCTCCAACCCACTTACCATTTAGAAGAACATAGTCACAGAGAGCAGCCATCTCACCCAACACTCTAGGGACCTTCACCATCTTCTTCAGATGCTGTCTCAAGCTTGGTCACCACAAGGACACTCTTGATCTCCTCCTCTTGAACCAGTTCAATTAAGTCACCAAGCCCCACTACTTGCAGTAGATCTCACTCCTCCAGTATATCACCAATCACCTCTTCATCTGTACCCCCTTCCTTCTCACTCCACAGGTCCCTCCATCTCTCCTTCAATATCCCCAAGATCTGGTGCATGCCATACACTATGTCCCCCTTGACATCAAAGACCCCATCCCATTGATTTCACACCCTTCTAGCTTAGAGAAGCCTAGACAAGTACCTAGTAGGCCTCTCATCCTCCTCAAGTCCCTGCCACTGTAGTCTGGCAGCCATCTCTTTCAAATGAATCTTCTTCTCTTTTCTCAATATCTGTTGCAACTCCACCACCTCCAATTTCGCCCTCTCTAATCTCCAATGCTCCACCTCTTCAGAAGAAAGCAAATCAGCCCATTCTATCTGCAATCTCATCAGTCTGTTAGAAGTATATCTCACTCGCTTTCTTCTCTACCTCCCAGCCTCCCTACCAGCTTCTCCCTAATATATCCTTGCAGTCTCCTTCAACTGCATCCAGCAGTCACCTACAGATGAACCCTCACATATTCAGTGAGTGATCTTCTCCTGAATTTCCTCCATCCAAGGGTCCCACAACCCCTTCTCAGCCAGCAGGGAGGAGTTAAGGTGCCAATGTCCAGGTCCATCTCCACTCTCCCCAAACTGTCCCTATCCCAACAGCTTCCAGTGATTGGATCATGGGCACCACTCCACCTCTAGAGTCCTCCAAACATCAACTCCCCAATATTCAGCTATCAGAATCCAATCAATTCTCATACCCAGCCCATTCACCCAGTGCATATAGACCCTCTGGTTGCCCCAACATATTCTATCCATATCCCCTAAGAAGCTAAGGTTCTCTGCCTCCTCTCACTTATCCAGACCACCACTCCTCCTGCCTACACTCCTCCCTCTATCAGTTCTATTTAGCTATAGATCCCACACCATATTAAAGTCACCTCTCAGAATATTGATGCCTTTCTCCAAGAGAATGCCCTCCTCCAAAAGATCCTTAATCTACTCAATTCACTCACCCCTAACTGCAGGACAGGTGCAGGAGCCAATCTTTACTAATTCTTACTCTGGCCTATGCCATTCTCCCCAGACCAAGCAGTCACCCCAGCTCCTGATTCTGCCCAAATCTCCTCTACCCTTTCTCACCAGAATTGCTACTTTGCCAACCCATGCAGTAGCTCCTCTCCATTCTCTAGTCCACTCCACTTGATCTTTCTCACCCTCACACTGTACATCCTGCAGTAAAAAGAGATCAGCCTCCAATCTCTTAAGTCAAGTAAAAATGTTCTTATGCTGCCCAGTACCCCACAATTCATTCACATTCAGAGAAAAAATGTTAGTTATACTATTCATTAGGAATAATGTTGATTATCAATTGCAGTCTCTACAAATCCACATTTAACTCCTCCTGTGCCAAGTCCAAGTCATGTTCTGCAGCCAGCACCTTCTCAGCTGCCTGTGCTTCCAACTCTTCCAGAAGTTCAGCCATCACCCCATCCTCCTTTTCCTCAAAGTCCTCATAATACTCCAGACATACCTCCTGCCAGAGCTGCAAACCATGCTACTCAGCCCAACAGTAGGCAGCCCACTCACTAGCAACAACTGCCAGCTCCACCTCCCTCATCTTATCAATCTCATATCTCTTCTTCTCCAGGAAAATCACAAGAATCTCTGCCTTCAGTGCCCCCACCACCCCCTCTCTATACAGAATCTCTGTCCAATACTCCTCACTCATCACTTACAGGTCCACTTCTCCCAACTCCTCAGCTATAAGGTTATTCATCATCTTGCTCATCCACAGCAGGTTTCCCACCTCCTTCCCTCCTGGCATCCCTGGCCTTCCTGCATCCAACATTATGGTATCTGCCCCTACACTAGCAGTCTCATCTCATCTCTCCTCAGGGACATCCACCAGCTCATTCTCGCCAACAGCCACTACTTGTCCACCCTTTGCCACATCAGGAACCCCAAAGTGCACCTGCTGAGCACTCCTCATCAGCTTGTCTTCTGCTGCCTGACCTCTCACAGCTGGACCCTGCTTGATCAGAGGGGGAGTATCATCCATAACTGAGTCCCAGACCTCAAAAGTACCATCAGCAAATAGGTCCTTAAGTGACACCTTCTCAGCCCCTTCTAGGCCTTCCTCCCTATCACCTCCTCTCTTGCTAGCCCAGACACTCACCTCTACTCTCCTAGACTTCTCAGAGCCCCCAGCCTTTATCTTAGCCCCTTCTTCCATACTTGCTAGCAACTCTCTCTACCTCTTACACCCTTGAGCCCTCTCTCACTACCTCTTGTCAGTGCAGATATACTTCTCATCAATAATCTCCAGATGTGTCAACTCTACATACAATTTCCAGGCCTTCGCTCTCCTCTCAATAGCACCACTCAACTCCTCCAGAGCCTCTAATAAGTCCTCTTCCTCCTCTTTACTCCCTCTCATCCTTGATACCTTACAGACAAAAGCCCCCCACATCAACACTGAGGGCCAGTTGCTTATCTTCCCCATGGCCTCTCTTCCAGCCAGTTTAATCCTAACATCTGTGTCATCTGTCCTGATAGAGGTCCCCTTCTATACCTGGAAGCCAACATCTACCACATTACCATACTCCACCATCACCTCCTCCACCCTCCTCCTAGTCTCCTCCTTTGTCACTGTAGGCACCCCCTTCACCAGCAGCTGCACCACTCTGGGGTCCCACCTCAGGCAATGCACCATGGGGACCATCACTTCTCCAACTGCCACTCTAGTCTTCAGAGTCTCTTCCAGTGAGCCCACCTCCTCAAAGTCCACCTCAACCCCCTCCAGACCCTTCAGAAACTTCATTGAGGTGGCTCCAGCCACCTGCTTCAAAATAAGCCCCAGGACCATCCTCACCATCACCACCAAGCCTTGGAAGCACAATGTCACTACAAACTCTAAGATCGATTTCTGGAGTAACAGTACTACTGCTAGCTCCATTACACCATCAGCCAGGTCTCCCTTCCATATTGGGAACCCCTGCCCCACTTTGCCATCAGTCATCACATCTCTTTTTTTCTCCTGATTCCCCATCACACTTCCATCAGCAGTTCCACCACCAGCCACAGCACCTCCAGCACCTATGCTCACATCCCCCACCTAAGGACCTCTCCCCCTCCCTATGCTTGCCTTGCCCTTCTCTCCAGCAGCACCAGCTCTAGATCCAGCCAGCCACCCACTCCCCTTCACCTTGTCCACAAAGCTAGGGAGGCCAGGCCTTCTCCCATTACTACCAAATACTGGTCCACCTCCAGAGCCCTCTCCACTCTTCAACCCTCCAAAGGCCCCCATCCCCAGGCCATAACCCCTCCCCACATTCTGCCAGCCAAAAGCTCCAGGTCTGCCCAACCTAGCATATCCATCAGAACTCTTACTCAATGACATTTTTATAATACCTTTTCTCTGAGTTGTGTCAAAAACCATTGCTTGAAGTTTGTGTAATGTGAATTGTATAGGAGAAAGGTGGCCATTGGATACTATCATAAGATCCTTCTATAGTTGGGGGTTCTGTAGTGTACCATTATTTCTTAATGGCTCTTTAAGCAGCACTAGTGATCTTGAGTGCTGTTACTATACTTAAATTATTAGCCATAGTACTTTTTGAGTTAGTTTCAGTAGATGGTAGTAGAGATGATTGTGCCTGTGAGTTTTCATAGCCAAAAGGTGGTCCCTTTTATATCTTATACAAGGTAAAGTCCTTCTCACTTAGGCAGTTTTTGTAACTATGAAGCTTCTATCATATTCTGATATACTAAGACCTTATCTCCTATCTTAATAATCTCCAGGGACTTGTGAACCTTTTCTGCATTATTCTGCTATAGTGCCTGCACCTTAGTTATATAATCCTCAGCCTTTTTCCTGATTTGGTATAGTCTCTGTATTTCTCCATCCATATATTTCCATATAGCATCCCTATTAAACAATAGGATTTCTTAAGAACTTTCTTCTCCAAACAGCATTTCCCAAGAGGTAAAATGGGTGCTTTGTAATTGAATATCTCAGAGAGCAGATAATGCTATTGGCAGATAGTGATCCTAGTTTTCATAGTTATTACAGATTTTGGTGATACATATCATTCTTGAGGGTCTTGTTGGTTCTTTCTACTTATTCATTTCCTTAAGGATAGTATGCTGTAGTCCAAATGTGCTAGATCTTATACTTTTTATAGAGAACCTCAAAGAACTAGTTCATGAATTCTGTTTCTCTATCTGTGGTTACTTGTATTGGGGTCTTAAACTAGCAGATGATTTCTTTATAAAAGAAATCAGCAATTGACTATATATTGACTTCCTTGAGAGTTCCTGCCTCTATCTATTTTATGAAAAGATCTATAATGACAATGATATATTGGTTGCTAGTCAAAGTCAATTGTAGAGAGCCAATTATATCTATTACAATATAGATAAACAGTACTAGTTCTATGTATGTTGATTCTGGGGCTTAATTTCATTGATCTTGTTCTGTTTCTGGTATTTGTTACAGGTCTTGACAAATTATCTGATATCTTCCTCTATTTCTGACCACTATATTGTTCTTCTTGCTTTATCATATGTATTCATTTCTCCTAGATAGCCAAGTTTGTATACTGATTTTATTGCTTGCTCCTTCTTGTATTTTAGTATAACTAGTAGCTTTCCTTTCTTCAATATTTCTCTATTGGTTTTGAATGATTTCTATATTCTATTGATAATCATTTGTATCTATTCTTCCAGATATTGAGGCATCTTTCACTGTTTTAGATAGGTGATAATTCTGTAGTAGAGCTCCTTATTTATGATTGATTTGCTGGTTGGGGGTCCTTCAGAGTGTCTATGAGAGAGCATCTGCATTGATATTGGTTCTTCCAGGGTAATACACAATGGTTACATTATAGACTTGCAGCTTTATGATCTATCTGGCATAGATTCCTTTGGGTTATCCAGTGGTTAGTAGCTAAGTAAGGGCTGAGTAGTCTGTCTGGATGGTGAAGTATCTTCTAGCAAGGTAGTAGTGGAACTTTTCTATAGCCCAGATAACTGTGAGATATTCTAACTTATAGGATTCATATTCTTTTTCAGCTCCTTGGGTTCCTCAGCTGAGGTATATGATAATATACTTCACTTTATCTTTCTTTTGAGCTAGGACTACTCTTAGTCTCTGTGTACTTGCATCTGTCTGCAGGATAAATTCTTGAGTTCAGTCTGATCTTCTGAGAATGGATACTTGGATTAATCTGACCTTGAGTTTATTGAATACTTTTTGTTTTTTTTTTT
>RBNI01005931.1:0-11930 GCA_003990745.1 Jimgerdemannia flammicorona
TCGTGGTTTGGTAGTGAGGATCTGTGAGCAGAGTGGTGGGAGAGTGGCGATAGTGTTAGACAAGGTGGTCTTTCATTGGGAAGGAGTAGGGGGGGGGAGACCCCCTAGAGGGATCAGATAAGGGGTGGGATCATTGTATATATGGGATAGATAGGTATTAATAAAGGGATGGAGTCTAAGTGACTATAAAAAAAAAAAAGAGGACGTACTCCATACAAAATTGATCCTGACCATAAGAAAACAGTCTTCTAGAATATCCAGAACTTCCAGAAAACTCTTCCAGAACTACATAATGGTTACCCTAAAAAGCAACCCTCTTATATTGTGAGTCTGGAGTGAGGGCTTGATAGATAGCTGTCTGTTGCTGTATAGGTGTATTCTGTCCTGATGGAGGTGTGTCTCCTTCAGTAATATATCTGGGATCGAATTCACTGAGATACTCCTCCTCTCCTTCAGTTTAGTCTCTATGTAATTGGGTTTGCTCAGTGTCAAAGTAAACAGAATCAGTTGTATATCTGACTTCAGATAGACTTAGTTCAAAGTTAAGTTCTGGTTCAGTATTGGTTTCAAGTTCAGATAGAGCTATAGCAGGGCCTACTTCTGGTTCAGGGTCAGATTGTTGATAAAGAGTTTCTCTTGCTTCTTCCTTAAGAATATGGCAGACCTTACTGTTCTGGAATTGATAGTATAATGTGGTCTTGGTCCTGGTATGGTGAAAGTCAGTAGAGTTGAGCCACTTGGCTACAGAGGCTTGGGCTTTATGAGGAACTAAAGCTAGAAAGACTGCTGCTGGTTGTCCTAGGTCACTTGGATTTGTAGAGCTGACAAAAAACTCTTGTTGAGAAGAGTAAAGAAGACTTCTATAAGACCTTCTTCATCTTGACTTGTGGGGTGTAGAGAAAGGAGTTCAGTAAATAGAGTTTCACCTATCTGCTGGTTTAATTGGAGTACTTCTTTCTTCGAATAAAGTTTGTCTCACTTATTGTAGGTGTGGAGGTCAAATTGTTCTTGTATGTCAGATTCAATTCTCTCCAGATTGTCAGATAGTTCAGAATAAATTCCAGTTCAGAGGTTGGACTTTATATCAACTTGTAGGAATTCTCAGAGGGGTTTGTAGTGGAGTGAGGAAGCATCTTGAAGCAGAATTAGATTATAAACTACTGCTACCAAGTTATAAAAGGATTACTTCTTAGAGTAACTGTTATGTAGTTCTAGAAGAGTTTTCTGAGAGTTCTGGATATTCTGGAAGACTGTTTTCTTAAGGTCAAGATCAATTTCATATGGAGTACATCCTCTATGCTTATTGATTTCAAAATTGGGTTGATGTCTCAACCAAAGTCCTTTTTCAGACTAGTTCTGGATGTTCAGAATTTTCTGTATTTCAGGAAGTTTAAGAAACTAAGACCAGCTTAGTTGAATTGGCATATCACTGCAGACAATACCCAATTAGGAAATCTTGTGATGGGGTTAAGAGTGAGACCTAATGGGGAGCAGATTTACTTAAGAGTGGTTTATGAGTTATTAAATAGGTTTATTTACTATTCATAATATTACTATACTGAGAGTAGTTATGGAAGGGGTATTGTGGAGAAGTGTTTAAGAGTTGTGTTTGGATTATTCAAGTACTCAAGTCTGAGATTCTGAGGTCTGGAAGAGGGGGTATTTATACTAGTGAGGGCTATCTAGACTATGCTAGATATGGATATAGCACTTAGTACCTTGCTGAGTCAGAATGCAGTCACATAGTACAAGTGTGATCTGATATATCAAGAGATCATCTGACTGCTGAGTCAGTTCACAGTTACATCATATAAGGCTAATCTAACTATACTATGACTGCTAAGCTATTTATAGGTTTAGATACTGTCTGGATAGTCTTTAATGATATCACTATTGATGGCATCATCTCTGATGAAGTAGTTGTCTAGGAAGAGTTATTCATAGATTAACTCTCCTTGTTTGCTGAGGTAATAATACATTAGAACTTCATCACTGTCCTACAAAATAGCATCATCTGTCTTGTATGCTAGATAAGGTGTTAGTGGGCAAAGGAGTGGTGCATCATCTTCACTTTCATCAGATTTACTGTCTGCATACCTTCTATAGATTACAGCACTATGAGTCTCAGGGTTGTAGTAAGCTGGTGACTGTAGTTCATATTATTCATACTTGGGTGATAGAGTTGTTGGTTCAATCTCAAGAGTTGTCTGAAGGTACAGGTTATATTCTCTGATCTCTTCATTATAGTTGAAGTAATCAGGAGTGAATGCGGGTTGGTACTCATACCAGTGATCATTATCTCAATAAGTCTCATAGGTGGTTATAAACTGTTGTAAGCTCATCAGCAACATTGGCAGTATGATCAGAGTTGGCAGAGATCCTTAATTTGAGGTTAGTCAGCATCAGAGAGATCATTGTCTTCTGCTTCATCTTCATCAAATCGAATTATATCATAGACATCCTTCATGGTATGTATATCCAACTTGAGGCATTTGCAGAATATGGTCAGCGGGGTGCAGAAAGGTTCTGTCTGTAGTCTGAATGTACTCGAGATACTTGTAGTTGAGTTCTTGTATCATTTCATCGATTTGGCCATAGGATAGAGTAGTAACTATTTTACTGGTAGTAACTTGGAGATGGGAAATAATGGTGCTATACTCATAAAAGAGTTTTTGGTATTTGTATGTAATGAGTTTCTTTTGTTGAGACATCTAGATAATATCTATATCATAGTAGTGTTTAACTATATCTTCTAAGAGATGACCAATCTGGTAGTAGCTTGAGATTTGTCTGATTTGATAGGCTTCACTAAGCATGTTCAGAGTGTTCTATCAGGCTTCCACAAAGTAAAGAGGTGCTAAGCTATGGATATTTATAAGGGGCAGAGAGGGTGTGGCTCAGTTGATAATGACATTCCAAATGTCAGCGCAGATGTAGTTGTAGATCTCAGTGCTCATGTTTGTATATTCAGAAGTTGTAGTTGTGTATTTGGTTTATTTTGGTTCTGTGTTTCAATGTATCTTGATGCTTAATATAGATATATTTGGTCCTGATTAGTAAGATCCCATTTGTGTAAATCTTGTATTCCATGACTTTATATTAACTCAGCTTTGTATACTGTGACTTCAGTTTGACTCAGCTTCATGATCTTGCAGATGATTTCCAGAATTGTTCAGAGGTTACATGTGATTTCAGTGGCTTGTTCTGAGGGTAACGTGTAATTTTGGTAGCTTGGAGTGTAAGAGGGTTGCTTTTTAGGATAACCATTATGTAAGAGGGTTGCTTTTTAGGGTAACCATTACGTAGTTCTAGAAGAGTTTTCTGGAAGTTCTGGATATTCTGGAAGACTGTTTTCTTATGGTCAGGATCAATTTCGTATGGAGTACATCCTTTATGCTTATTGATTTCAAGATTGGGTTGACGTCTCAACCAAAGTCCTTTTTCAGACTAGTTCTGGATATTCAGGATTTTCTATATTTCAGGAAGTTTAAGAAACTAAGACCAGCTTAGTTGAATTGGCGTATCGCTGCAGACAATATCCAATTAGGAAATTTCATGATGGGGTTAGGAGTAGGACTTAATGGGGAGCGGATTTACTTAAGAGTAGTTTGTGGGTTATTAAATAGGTTTATTCGCTATTCATGATATTGCTATACTAGGAGTAGTTGTATGAAGGGATATTGTGGGGAAGTGTTCAGGAATGTTCTTGTGTGTTTGAGTCTGAGATTTTGAGGTCTGGGGAAGGGGGTATTTATACTAGTGAGGGGCTATCTGAACTATGCTAGATATGGATGTAGCACTAAGTGCTTTGCTGAGTCGGAATACAGTCACGTAGTACAAGTGTGATCTGATATGTCAAGAGATTGTCTGACTGCTGAGTCAGTTCACTGTCATGTCGTACCAGACTAATCTAACTATACTATGACTGCTAATCTATTTATAGGTTTAGGTGCTGTCTGGGTAGTCTTTGATGACATCACTATTGATGACATCATCACTGGCAAGATCTGAGCAGTTTTCTGACTTCTGACATCATCAGTTTCAAGGTGTCATCACTTCTTGCAAGATTAAGGCTGTCCTTGGTGGCGGTGGTTATACAAGGATAACAGGTCTTAGTTCTCTTTTTTTTTTGGTCTGCTGGTGCATTTACAAGGACTGGCCATTCTCATCTAGGGTGAGGGCTCCCAATGTCACGGCTGGGGGTTCGAACCTCTTGGAAATGATATTTTCTATAATTCGAGACAATTTCTAGTAGTAATATCTGTCACATGGATGGCTTGAGATTGGTTTCGATGTTGTTGGCTTTCTTGAGTTCAGATGAAGCATCCATCACTCTCCAACAGAGGTGATACAGATAGAGTGAATGAAGTTGTTCAAATGTACTTTGCTTCGGCTAAGTAATGAGGTCTTATATAGCCACAGTATATCTTGGTCTTGAGTTGATAAGTACAGTTCATGAACCTTTTGGTAGATGAGATAGAGTTCTTCTTGTCTCGATTTGAGTTTGGTACTTTCGGTTTTCTTTTGTAATAGTACAGTATACCAAACTAGTTATAGCAGTTCAGAGTCAGTCTTATGGTTGTAGTACTTCTTCTAGTATTCTTGTATCTTGGCGGTGGGTTCTTGTGCTTGCTGGCATATTTCGTGTAACCAGATGATCTCTTGTTTTGTAGTCTCACATGTGGTTTCCAAATTAGTTCTGAGGATACTATGCGATTTTGGTGGCTTGGAGGTTGTACGCTTACAACTCTCCTCTTCTTAGCTTTCGACATCCTCGTCGGGGCCTTCTAATTTGTTCTGGTGTTATTGTACCATTTGGATGGTTCTTGTGGCTGTATTTGTTGAGGATTTGTTCAACTTTGTATTCTTCTTGGTCATTAATAATGACAGGTACAGGTGGTTCTGTGGTTCAGTTCAGAAATGTGTCTCGGACTTTCTGGAGTAGTGGTCTGATATGGCTGTCAACTTTGGAAAAGTCTTCTTCAGAGTTCTCGAGTTCTCCTTTTGATGGACAGATGGAGATAGCAAAGAGAGGGCATTTCTTGGTCAATTTCTTGAGTTGTAGCTTGTTGATATAGGTGATCTTTGGTCTAGGGTCACTAGAGTTGAGTGTGTCCTTTTCGCCTTGTAGTTTGAAGTTGTGGCGTTCTTTCTTGATGGTCAGAGAATGGTTTACCCAATTGATTATGGAGTTTTCTTATTTCAACCATAGAGTTCCAAGGATGATTTCATTGTCAGGAAGTGGTATAATCTGAAGGGTAACATATACTCGATAGTCACCAATTCGGAAGTGTAGGTTGTGGACTTCCTTGCTAATAATATGTGAGGTTCCATCAGCTGTGGCAACTGCTTGAGTTTATTGTACCAGAGAGGTGAAGACCTTGAGTCTGTTGGCTGTTTCTTCATTGATGAAGTTGCCTGAGGCACCACTGTCTATCATGATCTTGACAGGTGCTCGATTGACAAAAGCTTTAAGTGTAAGCAGTTTGTCTGATCTAATGGTAGTGATTTCGGTTATAGGAGCTTTTCTTCTATTGGTTCTTCTTTGAGCCAGTTCATTGACACAAGAGAAGCAATTATCAATTATTCAGAAAGAGTACATTTCAATGCCATGGGGACATCAGCCACTTGGTACATATCCATCTTCAATTTTCTTGTAGAATTGTTCTTCTTTGTTCATAGTAGGTTGGACTGGGGCCTTGTTTGATGAGCTAAATCCTTTGGATCCTTTGATAGTGGGCAGTAGTTCCGGGACTTCCTTGACTGTCAGGGTTGACTCGATTTTTTCGAATAGAATCTGGGCAATATAGAATCCAATGGGAATCTTGAAGGGTGTCCAACTGTGGTTTCGGATGAGGACAATAATTTCACCTATGTAATCTTCATCAATAACTCCTCCTTCTACTGAGAGTCCTTTCAATGCTAGGCTGCTGCGACAGCATATTCTTCTAATATGTCCTTCAGGAATTTGGATACTGATTCCTGTATAGACTTGCTTGACTTCTCGGTTAGAGACTGTAGCTTCTTCGGCTGCATACAGGTCATATCCGGCTGCTTTTTGACTTCCTTTAGTTGGGGCCTTAGCAGTTTGTCTTAACTTGATAAAGTCTAGTGTTCTGGTGGTCAGATTGTTAAGGTGGTGCAGAGTGGTAACAGTTGCTTGTGTTACTGTTCAGAGTTTTTGGTTAGGGCAGGCACTGGCCATGTGTCCTGTCTTTCAGCAATAGAAGTATGCTCCGCTTCTTCTAAGTTCATTCCTTTCGCCTTCAGTGAGTTTCTTAAAGGTACTCGACTGGGTGGGTTCGTGATTTCTGGGTGTCCATGAAGTGGATGATGAGGGAGCTCAGGAGGCTTTATGCTTGAGTTCTTCTTTCTTGGTCCAAGTCTTTTTCTTGTTGTTGAACTGTCTTCGAGGCAGAATGGGTCCAGCTGTTAGGATCTGCTTGACCATAGTCTTGATTCTCGTCAGGTACCATTGTTGGTGGTCACAACCAACTAGGCATCCTTGTTCTCGGATTTTTCTAGTAAGCCATTTAGGCAGGGCATCAAATAAATGATCTGCTCTTGTACCATTTCGTGCTTCATCATTGGCAATATATCCTAGGCCAACAGTGTTCAGAAGTGACTCAAGTTTTGTACAGAAGGTTTCGAATTTCTCCTTACCATGTACATCGAATTTGAGGTTGTGGAGTTTTACTCGGGATTCAGTGATCATGGTTTCACTGTGATATTGAGCAATCATGAGTTGTTTAAGTCCAGGGGCTGCAGGATGGTCTCCATATCCTGGGGCATTATTTGCTGCATTCTGAGCAACTACTGCAGGTCGGGTGTCCTATGTGAGGGGTTTTTCAGGAAGGGTTCACCACCATTCTTTGGCAGGTCCTCGGAAGAATGTAACAACTTGGTGGACATAGGCTGTAGTGGTAGCAAAGAGTTGTTCCAGAGTGTGGTCTTGATTGTTTATCAGAACACAGTCAGTAACTCACTCATTGGTCCATTGATTGGCTTCGAAGTTGGTATCAACTACACTAATGAAGCTTTGGACTTCTTGTGCAGTACCATTGAAGGTAGGTAGACTCAGATTTTTTGTAGGTCAGGTCTGTTCAGCTAAGGCAGTAATGGTTGCTACCATTATGGCTACCTAGGCTGTGAGGTCTAGAATCTGTTGGTTTGCTATATTGTTTACTGGAGACAGTTGAACTACTGGTAGTGGTGTTACTGGTACTACTTGAGGTACTGGTGCAGAGTGTGATGGGGTTCTTTGAGTCTGTGTAAGTTGCTGGAGTAATAGTTGCAGATCTAGAGTAAGGGCTTGATAGATGGCTGTCTGTTGCTGTGTAGGTGTATTCTGTCCTGATGGGGGTTCGTCTCCTTCGACAGTGTATCCGGGATCGAATTCACTAAGATACTCCTCCTCTTCTTCAGTTTGGTCTCCATGTACTTGGGTTTGCTCAGCGTCAAAGTAGACAGAATCAGTTGTATATCTGATTTCAGATGGACTTAATTCAAAGTCAAGTTCTGGTTCAGTATTGGTTTCAGATTCAGGTAGAGCTATAGCAGGGCCTGCTTCAGGTTCAGGATCAGGTAGTTGATGAAGGGTTTCTCTGACTTCTTCTTTAAGAATATGGCAGGCCTTGCTGTTCTGGAATTGGTAGTATAATGCGGTCTTGGTCCTGGTATGGTGAAAGTCAGTAGAGTTGAGCCACTTGGCTACAGAGGCTTGGGCTTCGTGAGGAACTAAGGCTAGAAAGACTGCTGCTGGTTGTTCTAGGTCGCTCAGATTCGTGGAGCTGACAAAACTCTTATTGAGAAGAGTAAAGAAGGCTTCTATAAGACCTTCTTCATCTTGACTTGCTGGGTGTAGTGCAAGGAGTTCAGTGAATAGGTGTTTGTCTATTTGCTGATTTAATTAGAATACTTCTTTCTTTGAATGAAGTTTGTCCCACTTGTTGCAGGTGTGGAGGTCAAATTGTCCTTGTACATCAGGTTCAATTCTCTCCAGATTGTCAGATGGTTCAGAATAAATTCCAGTTCAGAGGTTGGGCTTTATACCAACTTGTAGGAATTCACAGAAGAGTTTGTAGCAAGGTGAGGAAGCGTCTTGAAGTAGAATTGGATTGTAAACTGCTGCTACCAAGTTGTAAGAGGGTTGCTTTTTAGGGTAACCATTACGTAGTTCTGGAAGAGTTTTCTGGAAGTTCTGGATATTCTGGAAGACCGTTTTCTTATGGTCAGGATCAATTTCGTATGGAGTACATCCTCTACGCTTATTGATTTCAAGATCGGGTTGATGTCTCAACCAAAGTCCTTTTTTAGACTAGTTCTGGATGTTCAGGATTTTCCATATTTCAGGAAGTTCAAGAAACTAAGATCAGCTTAGTTGAATTGGCATATCACTGCAGACAATACCCAATTAGGAAATTTCATGATGGGGTTAGGAGTAGGACCTAATGGGGAGTGGATTTACTTAAGAGTAGTTTGTGGGTTATTAAATAGGTTTATTCGCTATTCATGATATTGCTATACTAGGAGTAGTTGTGTGAAGGGATATTGTGGGGAAGTGTTCAGAAATATTCTTGTGTGTTTGAGTCTGAGATTCTGAGGTCTGGGGAAGGGGGTATTTATACTAGTGAGGGGCTATCTGAACTATGCTAGATATGGATATAGCACTAAGTGCTTTGCTGAGTCGGAATGTAGTCACATAGTACAAGTGTGATCTGACATATCAAGAGATCATCTGACTGCTGAGTCAGTTCACAGTCACATCATACCAGGCTAATCTAACTATACTATGACTGCTAATCTATTTATAGGTTTGGGCACTGTCTGGGTAGTCTTTGATGACATCACTATTGATGACATCATCACTGGCAAGATCTGAGCAATTTTCTGACTTCTGACATCATCAGTTTCAAGGTATCATCACTTCTTGCAAGATTAAGGCTGTCCTTGGTGGCAGTGGTTGTACAAGGATAATAGGTCTTGGTTCTCTTTTTTTTTTGGTCTGCTGGTGCATTTGCGAGGACTGGCCATTCTCGTCTAGGGCGAGGGCTCCCAATATTATGGCTGGGAGTTCAAACCTCTTAGAAATGATATTTTCTGTAATCCAAGGCAATTTCTAGTAGTAATATCTGTCATGTGGATGGCTTGAGATTGGTTTTGACATTGTCGGCTTTCTTGAGTTCAGATGAAGCATCCGTCACTCTCTAACGGAGGTGACACAGATAGAGCAAATGGAGTTATTCAAATACATTTTACTTCGGCTAAGTAATGAGGTCTTATATAGCTGCAGTATATCTTGGTCTTGAGTTGATAAGTACAGTTCGTGAATCTTTTGGTAGATGAGATAGAGTTCTTCTTATCTCGATTTGAGTTTAGTACTTTCAGTTTCCTTTTGTAATAGTACAGTACACCAAACTAGTTATAGCAGTTCAGAGTCAGTCTTATGGTTGTAGTACTTCTTCTAGTATTCTTGTATCTTGGCGGTGGGTTCTCGTGCTTGCTGGTGTATTTTGTGTAACCAGATGATCTCTTGTTTTGTAGTCTCACATGTGGTTTCCAAATTAGTTCTGAGGATACTATGTGATTTTGGTGGCTTGGAGGTTGTGCGCTTACACATTACATAGTTCTGAAAGAGTTTTCTGGAAGTTCTGGATATTCTGGAAGACCATTTTCTTATAGTCAAGATCAATTTTGTATGGAGTACATCCTCTACACTTATTGATTTCAAGATCAGGTTGACATCTCAACCAAAGTCCTTTTTTGGACTAGTTCTAGATGTTCAGGATTTTTTATATTTTAGGAAGTTCAAGAAACTAAGACCAGCTTAGTTGAATTGGCATATCGCTGCAGACAATACCCAATTAGGAAATTTTGTGATGGGGTTAGAAGTAGGACCTAACAGGGAGTGAATTTACTTAAGAGTGGTTTGTGGGTTATTAAATAGGTTTATTTGCTATTCATGATATTGCTATACTAGGAGTAGTTGTGTAAAGGGATATTATAGGGAAGTATTCAGAAATGTTCTTGTATGTTCGAGTCTGAGATTCTGAGGTCTGGGGGAGGGGGTATTTATACTAGTGAGGGGCTATCTGAACTATGCTAGATATGGATGTAGCACTAAGTACTTTGCTGAGTTGGAATACAGTCACGTAGTACAAGAGTGATCTGACATATCAAGAGATCATCTGACTGCTGAGTCAGTTCACAGTCATATTGTATAAGGCTAATCTAACTATATTATGACTGCTAAGCTATTTATAGATTTAGGCACTGTCTGGATAGTCTTCGATGATATCACTATTAATGACATCATCACTGACAAAGTCTGAGCAGTTTTCTGACTTTTGACATCATCAGTTTCAAGGTGTTGTCACTTCTATCTCTTGCAAGATTAAAGCTGTCCTTGGTGGTGGTGGTTGTACAAGGATAACAGATCTTGGTTCTCTTTTTTTTTGGTCTGCTGGTGCATTTGCAAGGACTGACCATTCTCGTCTAGGGCAAGAGCTTCCAATGTTGCAGCTGGAGGTTCGAACTTCTCGGAAATGATATTTTCTGTAATCCAAAGCAATTTCTAGTAGTAATATCTGTCACATGGATGGCTTGAGATTGGTTTCAACGTTTGTTGGCTTTCTTGAGTTCAGATGAAGCATCCATCACTCTCCAATGGAGGTGACACAGATAGAGCAAATGGAGTAGTTTAAATGTGTTTTGCTTCTACTAAGTAATGAGGTCTTGTATAGTTGCAGTGTATCTTGGTCTTGAGTTGATAAGTGCAGTTCATGAACCTTTAGATAGATGAGGTAGGGTTCTTCTTGTCTCAATTTGAGTTTGGTACTTTCAGTTTTCTTTTGTAATAGTATAGTATACCAAACTAGTTATAGTGGTTCAGAGTCAGTCTTATGGTTGTAGTACTTCTTCTAGTATTCTTGTATCTTGGTGGTGGGTTCTCATACTTGCTGGTATATTTCATGTAACCAGATGATCTCTTGTTTTATAGTCTTGCATGTGGTTTCCAAATTAGTTCTGAGGATACCATGCAATTTTGGTGGCTTGGAGGTTGTGCGCTTATATAGAGGTTGTGCACTTATACTCTACCTCTATCTCCACCTCAACCTTCAACTATAGCCCAGTTAAAGAGGTAATCAGGCTTGCTATTTTTCATGCACTTGCTTGCCTTTTGGTGTTTTTATATATTTTTACAAGTTTTGTTTAATTTATTTATATATTTTGTCTTCTATTTTTCTTTATCTCCTGTTTAAATGATATTTTCATTTTTATATCTTTGAAAATTGACTGTACTATGTTTGCATCAGTAACTTTAAAATGATTGACTATACTAAGTTCCAGATTCTCAAACTAAAGACAAAATGTAAAAAGCTCAGTCTAATGATCAGTGGTACAAAGAAGGTGTTAATTGACAGACTATAGGACTTCCATAATAAAACACTGCAAACTCTATATCAGATAGCCAGTACTTCTAAAGTTTCAATGTGCATAGAAGGTTACTGTTATTTTTTAATTTCTTGATATATACAAAATGTCAAATGTGATATTGCTAATTCAATTAACAGTTTATAAAAAAATAAGTATTTTTATTTACATGCTTATATATTACTTCTTATTCTCAGTTATAAGTAAGTCTTCAGCCCAAACTAATTGTAACATTTTAGCATAGTTTATTTCTTTTCTCTGTCTTTCTTGAATATTCTATAACCTTCTGGCACTTTCCGTATACTTAGAAATCCCCTTCTTGGTGCCAAGCATTAACTAGTACTTATTTAGTTAGTCACTGAATGTCCTGGAAACTTGTAGAACTTTATTCGTCATCATTTGTCATCTTTGCCGAGAACTTTCCTCTTGGCATTTTCTTTTGATTTCTCAGATCCTTCCGGATCCTTCTTCCAGATCTTGTATAAATATCCCCCTTG
>RBNI01005932.1:0-11930 GCA_003990745.1 Jimgerdemannia flammicorona
GTGCAACAAAGATGGGAGGGGGTCCTCAATTCGGATGGGGTCCTGGTCCATGGAATTCAGGATATTCTGGATTCTTTGAAGGAGCACTGGAGTGGATTGTGGAGTGAGGAGGAGGATGGGGTAGATGCTGATGCGATCAGCCATGCATTAGAAGATTGGCAACCCCCACAGGTAGATGGGATGGATGACTTGGTGTTGCCAGTCCAAGAGGAGGAGATCCACCAGGTTCTTGCTGCGACAACCTCGGGTATGGCGCCTAGAGAAGATGGTCTGCCCTGGGATTTTTGGAAGAAGATGGTTAGGATCCCGGGAGTATTGGGGGAGATGACGGCACTGTGTGACCTTATTCTATGGACAGGGAGATGGGTGGGGGAGCAGGATCTGGGGCTGGTATCATTGCTCTACAAGAACAGAGGAGGGCGAGAGGACTGGAAGAATTGGAGGCCGATAATGCTCCTGGATATGGACAGGAAGTTGGTTACTAAGGTGGTAGTTGCGAGACTACAAAAGGTGGCACAGCAAATCCTAGGCATTGAGCAGAGGGGCTTTGTAGGGGGACGGCTCATTAGAGATGGCACAGCCTGGGTATATGGCGTTATTGAGGGGGCACGGGCTTGTGGATTGGATGGGCGTCTGGTCTTCTTGGATCAGGAGAAGGCTTACAACTGGGTGAGGCGAGGTTGGCTGGTGAAGGTTTTGGATAGGGCTGGGGTTCCACACCAGTTCCATTCAGCTATGGTCAGTCTACTGGAAGGGAGTCAGGTGGCACTCATATGTAATGGACATCGTGGGGTGGCCTTTCCACTGGGCAGGGGGGTACCCCAGGGGGACCCATTGTCCCCCATTATGTATGCTCTTTCTCTGGAACCGCTATTGGATAGAATCAGGAGGAAGATAGTAGGGCTCTCTATTTTTGGCATTGAGTGGAAGGTGGGGGCCTTCGCTGATGACATGGTGGTCGGATTGGGATCAATTGCAGACGTTGAGGAGCTTAAGGGGACAATGGAGTAGTATGAGAAGAATTCTGGGGCACGACTCAATTGGCATAAGTGCGAAACAATGGTGCTTGGCAATGGTCTGGTGGGTGGGGAGATTATCGGAATGGTTGTCCCTGCAGGAGAGGCAGTGTGGTACTTGGGGATATATCTTTCGGTATATGGGTCGGTACTACCCAGACGTTGGTGGGAGCAGCAGGTTGTTATATGGGGAGAGGCCCTGCGGAGTTGGGGGGGCCATCATCTGTCCCTTGCAGGGCGTGTTACAATTTTGAACATTTACTGGCTGCCGAAGCTGTAGTATTTGGCGTACCATCTGGACTTTCCACCCTGGGTGGTGAGGAGGCTGTTGAAGCTTGCCAAGGGATGGCTCTGGGCTGGGAGGAGGAGTCAGATAGGCTGGGAGGTCTTGTCCCTACCAGTGGCGAGCGGTGGACTGGGACTGGTTGATTTCCCAAAGAGGCTACACTGCTTAAGGGCTTGGTGGTTGAAGAGAGCCATAGAATTGAGAGGGGGTAGTTGGGTTCCCCTTTTGCAGAAGGTTTAGGAGCGGCGGTCTGCGCCTTGGGGTTCGACTGGCGATCTCCTGTCCTTGGTTGGACTTCAGAACACTGCTCGATTGTGATTTAGAGGCTTCTGGTGGGGGATAGCAGAGGGAGCACACTGTATCGGGATCCATTGGCAGGGAAATGAAGGGGAGGCAGACTGGGACCCAGAGATGTGGAGATGAGATCGGGTTCTACTGGGCGGGGTCCCATTGCTTGAGTTTGATATTAGTGATGGAATAGACTGCCAGAGGGGACTAGGCCAGGATCTGTGGCCCAGTGGTTGGCAAGGTGTCGGAATTGGTGAGGAGTGGGACTGGCAGAGTATCTGGGCATGGTGTGCTGAGGTGAAGAGATGGCTACTGCCAAAGTATTGGGTGACTTGGTGGTGCATGTTGAGGAGGAATGTCATGCTCAATTACCGCTCGGGTCACCTTGTCGAGGGGGGAATTTTTGACTATGAGGAGTGTTATAATGTGGGTCAGGAAGGGGGTTATGTACAGACGCCGAAACATTGGTTAGGGGAGTGTGAGGTACTTAGTAGCTTTTGGCGATCTGTAGAGAACCTTTTGGGGGTGAGGGGCAGGGTTTCTGGTATACAGGGGTGGTGGGAGGACTTGAGCATCAGACTGGTGGGGGGGGTGAGAAAGGAGTGGCTCACGCTTGGCTGGGCACTGGCCATTTGGGTAGGGTTGGCCAGATACTGGTTATTTGTTTTCGAGGAGGGGAGGAGACTGGGCCTGGAGGTCTGGCTGAGGCGGTGGCAGAGTCTTATGGAGGATACCTTGATGGGCTGGTGGCTTGGTTGGGGGATACAGAAGGGTCAGAGGCGTAATCTAGTGGAGAAAATTTGTAGGCAGAGTGGGGGAAGGGTAAGTGTTATTGGGGAGAAAGTGGCCTTTACTGGGGTTGGGGTGGGGTGAGACCCTCCCATGGAGATTGGATAGTAGGTGGGAGACTGTATATTTAACTATAGACTGGTAATAAATGGCAGAGTCCAAGTGACTATAAAAAAAAAAAAAAATCAAACTACTTTAGGTCAACTAGAACTTCCAGATTTAGCTGCTTTCTCTTAAAGAAACTAGAACCATTACACTTAGTAGAAGCAGTGTCATTACACCTTGTCTTATTAAGAAATCTCACATGAATTTGGAAACCAATCACAAATAGCCACACAAACCTGAAATAAGCTGTGAAGAGTCAGTCTACTAGCTAGACTCCTCTGCTATAGAAGAAGCAGAAGGACAGCAACTTAGTATAGAGGACATGATCAATACTATGACCCACCAAATCCAAGAACTTCAAGTATAACTAGAATAGCAGAAAACACAAACTGTGGGTACATTACATCCTGCTGTAGTATCAGTCAGTTTCAAGTCACTCAAGCTAGATACCTTCAATAGCCATTGAGAAGGACTATCTACAGATGCATAGACCTTCCAGTTGGACCAATACTTCGAGCTTACAAGAATAGAAGATGACATGAAAGTCCAATTTACCACTACACTTCTCTAAGGAAATGCAGCCATCTGGTAACATAATCATATTATGGTTATATCTGTACACTCATATATACAAATTAGAGATTGAGAAGCTTTTAAGAGAGCTCTTCACAAGCAGTTTAAGCCTGCTAATGCCACCAAGCTAGCCAGGGACAAGCTAGCAAACATTAGGTAACTCAAGTCTATATAAAGCTATAATGCATAATTTCTGTCAATCCTACTTAAGCTACCAGCAATATCTGAGAATAAAAAGATAGACTACTATATCTGAGGTCTAAAGGAAAATACATAAGTAAGGTTGAGCTAGAAGAGTCCAAGAACCTTGATGAAGCCATGAGAATTACTAATAGATTTGATATCATCACCTTTGGCAATTGCTTTGAACCAGAATTCCACAAGAAGAACTACTTTGAGAACTGCCACAGAAACCAATCAAGGACAGTTAGTCTAGCACCAATGAACTTAGATACTATGACAAAAAAGAACACCAAGCTCACCCCTGAAGAAAAGAACTATCTGAAGAAATCTAGAGTCTGTTTTTTCTGTCATCAAACAGGATACATTACAACTAAATGTCTTAAGAAGAATAGTGAACTCTCAAGACCAGTCACTATATTGTCTAAGGATACATCTGTCAACCCCACTACTAGTCAACTCAAGCTCAAGGTCAAGAAGCTTCATCTGAAGGCCTAGGTCTCTTAATATTAAACAGAAGAAGCCATTGGTCTTGACCTACACTCAGTCAAACAAGTCACTATTCCAGTCAAGGGCTGCACTCTAGTGCCTACTGGAATTGCAGTTCAATATCTTGAAGAACATTATGCTAGAATTACACTATGATCAGAACTCAGTATCAAACATCATTTAGATATAGATACTAGCATCATTGACCCAGACTTTCAAGGACAAGTTCAAGTCTTGCTTATCAATCAGAAGAATCAAGACTACATAGTTAAAGAAGGAGACTGAGTCACACAAATGATCCTAGAAAAAGCCAGTCAACTCAAGATTACAGAAGTCCAAGAACTCCCTGAAACTAAACAAGATTAAAAGGATTTTAGTAGCACTGATCAAGCAGCAAGTCTCAGTGAAAATTGAGCTCAAGCTATACTCAAAGGACTAGTCAAAGGAAAGAAGTCCAAGTACTTATAAACAGCAGAGCTGCAGGGAACTTTATCAATCAGAATCTCATCAAAAGCCTCAAGATCCTCATCAAGCCTGTACCCAAGAACAATAGTATAGTTACTGTAGATGGTACTCTATACTCTATTAAGTCAATTACTGCCAAACTACCCATCAAGATCCAGAAATATTAGGAACAAGTAGACTTTGAGGTTGCACCACTAGGAGATCATGACCTGATCTTAGAAAAACCCTGGCTTATGAAATACAACCCAGATATTGATTAGTGCAAGAATGAAGTCACTCTACTTCAAGATGGAGCCAATATTACTATCAAGACAGATAAGATCATGAGTAAGACCCAGATTGCAACACTGTTAGCTATACAGTATAAGAAAGCACTCAAGAAGGCAATATATATCTTTATTGTAATAATCCACCCCAAGAAATAAGACAAGAAACAATCAGTCAATGAAAGCATCAAGCTACTGCTAGAAGAATTCAAGGATATCTTTCCAGATAAGCTACCTGGTCTACCACCTACACAAGAAGTTGATCATGAAATTGAACTGACTCCAAGAGCTATACCATCCAAGAAACATATGTACCACATGTCACCACTTGAAATTAAAACAGTCAAGAAGGAACTAGAAGAACTACTTGCACAAGAAGCCATCCAGTCAAGCAAATCTCCTTATGGCTCACCAGTCTTATTCATCAAGAAGAAGGATGGTATCCTGTAAATATATATAGACTATCATACACTCAACAAACTCACTGTCAAGAACTGCTATCCATTACCCTTGATTGATTAAATCTTTGATACTCTTAAGAATGCCAAGTACTTCACTAAGTTAGACCTCATATCAGGATACTATCAGATCTGAATCAAGCCAGAAGACATTTCCAAGACTGTATTCATGACCCCTTTTGGACTCTATGAATTCCTAGTCTTAGCATTTGGTCTCACCAATATACCCATCACATTCCAGACCCTGATGAATAAGATATTTAAGGACCAACTATTTATTTTCCTGTTGGTATATCTTGATAACATTCTGATCTTTAGTGCAACTAAAGAAGAATACTTCAAATATATTTAAATAGTCTTGGAGATCCTATAAAAACACAAGCTTTACACTAAGCTCAAGAAGTGTGAATTCTTTAAAGAACAAGTTGAATATCTTGGCCACATTGTCTCTGCACAAGGAATTCAAGTAGACCCATATAAGATAGAAGCAATTGAAGAATAGCTCATTCTATTGAACTCTGATCCTTCTTTTGTCTAGCTGGCTACTACTACCACTTTGTCAGAAACTTTTCTGGCATTGCTGAGCTACTGACTAATCTCATGAAGAAGGCCCCACACTCAGACCACTATGTACCCTACACCTGGGACCTCTTCTGTCAACAAGCCTTTCAAGAACTCAAGAACTACCTAACCTATACTCTAGTCCTACATAATACAGATCAAGGCCTAAAATTCATAGTTACTACTGATGTATCAAATTTTGCCATTGGAGCAGTCCTATTACAAGATGATGGTAAAGAACATTACTCTATTACTTTCAAGTCCTGCAAGCTGGCCCCAGCTGAATAAAAGCTAGCTACTCATGAAAAGAAACTACTGACAATGATATATATACTAGATCACTAGCAATACTATCTAGAAGGTATTGAGTTTGATGTCATTACTGATCATCAATTTCTCAAGTACATCAACACTCAACTCACTCTGTCACATCTATAAGCCAAGTAGAGCCCCAAGCTTCAAACCTTCAACCCAACAATCATCTACAAGTCTGACAAGATACTTGTAGTACTAGATGCCTTATCAAGATATCCAGACCTCACCACAATCATACAGATCACCTTGATATCAGAATTCCTAGACCAAATCAGACAAGCTTACAAAGAAGATATAGTTATTACTAGAGTTTTCTTGAATAAACTCAAGGATACATATACTGTTAAGAATAATCTGATCTATCATCAAGATCAAGTCTACCTACCTGAAAACATAAACCTATACTATAAGGTTTTATAAGAACACCATGACCAGTACCATTCGGGTGACACAAGACTCAGGCAATACTTTTCAACAATGTCTTCAAGTATTGGTGCTATCAAGATGGCAAGCAACACGCATTCTGGTGAGCATACTGGGCAGGGGGGCCCCAGTGCCTTTGACTGGCAACATGTGGGGGGGGGTCGAGGTACTGGTCTTGGCATGCTGAGTGCTTCGATAAGGGGACGTGGGGCCGGAGGGGGTGGCAGAGGAGGCGTAAGGCCACATGGGGGAGAGAGGATGACCTTCGCAGATAAGGTCAGGATGGGAAAGCAGGTGACTGGACTGGATGGCTGGCTGAAGCTGGGGAAGGCAGCTGCTACCTTGGGGGGCAAGGAGGCCCCTCCACTGGGAGGTCAGCGTAGTGGGGCTGGAGGTGTAGTGGCTGAGGCGGTGACTGTTGATGGCAGTGTGACGGGCAATCTGGAAAAAAATCCAGATGTGACGGCTGATGGGAGACCTGGTCAGGGGAGCGGCATGAGGCCCGGAGACCTGGCTGATGGTGTGACGGGCCTGGTGGTGGCCCCATTACTCAAAAAGTCTCAATCGGAATTCGCTGTCACACTGTGCTTCCATGGCTTGGCAGTGACAGCAAAGAGAGTGCTGGGGCTGCTGGCTAGTGAGGTGAAAGGAGCGGCCTTGGTTAAGTTTTTGAAGAAGCTGGAGGCAGTTGAGGTGGGGTTTGAAGAGGAGGGTTTGCTACTGGAGGCAGTGGAGAAGGGAGTGGTGATTGGAGGGATTTCGGTGCCGATGGCGAGGTGTATGCATTGGGATCCCCGAGTGGTTCATCTGGTGGTGGTGGACTTGCCGACAGTGAAAAAGGAGGAGGCAAGGAGGCTGGTCACAGATGTGGTGAAGGAGTATGGCGAGGTGGTCGATATTGGGTTTAGGGTATGGGAGGGGACTGAGCTCAGGACTGGGGATGTGGACGTCAGGCTGAGGCTGTTTGGGATGGAGAATACTGGGAAGGCTCGGGACTGGCCAGTGGCATTGAAGTGGGGCCCAGTGGAGTGCAAGGTTTCAAGGATGAAGGGGTCCGAGGAAGAGGAGGAGGACCTGCTGGAGGCACTTGAGGACTTGGCGGGGGCTGTGGAGAGGAGGCACAGGGCTTGGAGGGCTTACAAGACTAGAATGGTAGTGGAGGTGATCAAGGGCAAGAAGGTGCGAATGGACAAGGTGCTCTGGGAGAAGGCGAAGGGGAGACAGCTGCAGAAGGATTTACTGGCCAGTTTGGATGGGGGACCAAGGGCTGGGGCTACAGAGGAAGGTACCGGAGCAAGTGCTAGTATCTGGGTGGAGGCTGGGCAGCAAGGGGGGAAGGCGAAGGAGAGTGGGGGACAGGAGCTGGAGGAGGCAGTAGTGGACATGGTGATGGTGGAGGATAACCCAATCCAGTATGGTGTTCCTGAGGTGGGTGAAGGAGAGTTGGAGGATGTGTCCGAGGATGGTTGGGATGAGTCTGTGTGGACTGAGGAGAGGAAGGAAGGAGAGGCAGATTTGGCACCGGTAGCTGAGGTAGTTGGGGGGGAGAAGTGGCTGTTGAGGGCACTACAGAATGTGACAGCAGAGGAATTGGGAGAGATTGACTTCCGGGTGATAAGTGAGGAATTCTGGGGGTGAGTGTTGCAAGGAGAGGAGGTCGTGAGGAAGTTGAGGGATGAGATGATGGCAGCTCTCTTAGAGGCAGAGGAGTATGAGGTCACTGAGGCGAGGGAGGCAATGCTCTTGGGTATTGCTAACGAGAGGGCAGCTTATCTGTGGGGGCCACGGAAGGGACTGGAAAAGTGGCAGGTGGTGTGCGAGGAGCACTGGGCATCAATGGAGATAGTGGATGGTGAGGACTGTGTGGAATTGTTGGCAGCTCTGGAAGAACAGCAGAATATGGAGGATGAGATTGCGGCAGAAAGGAACCTGGATCTGGCTGGAGAGGAAGTGAGCATGGAACTGTAGATGTGGGAAAGCAACAATATCAAATATTTCACTATAAATAGTACAACCAACATTTTTTCTATGAATGTCAATGGGATTAGAGGGACTGGGAGATGACACAGGATTTTTGGATGGCTAAAGAAACTGGAGGTGGATCTCTTCTTACTTCAAGATGTATGGTGTGAGGGAGAGGAAGATGTACTGGAATGGATGAGAGAGTGGGGTGAAGAGGCAGTGTGGTGGGGTAAAGTGGGAATTCTGGTTAGGAAGAGGAAAGGGGACATTGCGGATACTGGACATTGGGGTAGTAGATTAGTGTGGGGGACATGGCGGAGGCCTGGATGGAACTCAATTGTGGTGGGATCTTGTTACTGCCCGGCTGAAAGGGGGACCCAAGTGGCGTGGATTGGAGATCTGAGGAATTCTGGGCTCTTGGTAGAGGCTGGGGTGGATTGTCTGGGAGGTGATTTTAATATGGTGCGAGAGAGTAGACTGGACAGAACTGATGGGGGACGGGGTATGGCAGGGAGGAGTGAAGGATTGGAGGAATGGGAAGAGGTGGAAAGGCTCAGCTCGCTGGTGGATGCCCTGCGACTTCAGGATGGGGATCGGCGTCTGTATACTTACTGGGTGGGAGGACTTAGTACTAGGATTGATTGGATTCTGACTGCTGAGTGTTGGGGTGCTATAGTTTGGGAGACGATGGAGGTCGAGTGGTGCCCTTGGTCAGATCACTGGGGTATTCGAGGAGGTGGGAGGTTTGGAGGGAGCGGAGAGGGGCCAGGACATTGGCATCTGAACTCTTCATTGCTGGATGAGATGGACTTGTGGAATGTGTGGGTGGTAGAGGTATGAACTAAGGTTAATAAGTGGAGGTGTGCCAGGATGAGGATTGGAGATAGGTGGCGTCGATTGAAATCTGAAGCTCAGAGGTACTGGGGGGAAGTGGGGAAGGAGAGAGGTGCTCAGCGGAGGAGGCAAGTCCGATGGGCATCTAGGAGACTAGAAAGATTACTCCTGAACTGGGCTGGGGTGTTGGAGGAGGAGGAGCTATTGGACTGGAAGGCTAAGCGGGCTAAGCTGGAAGTGGTGGAACTGCAGGATCTGTTGAGGAAAGAGGAAGCGATGCAGGCTCAGGCTATGGCGGCAAGGTTACGGTGGCAGGGATTGGAAGAAGGCGAAAGGTCCACAAGGTTTCTGTCCTGTCTTCTTCATGCTAGGGAAGCATGACACCGGTGGGAAGGAGTCCTTAATGATGAGGGAGAGATGGTATTAGGTGTGCAGGGGATCCTGGGCCAACTGAGTGCCCACTGGAGTAACCTCTGGAGTGAAGAGGAGGGAGGGGAGGGGGCACAGGACATTGAGTGGCATCTCGAAGAGTGGCACCCGAATCCTGCAGCAGGGTTGGGGGGTCTTGGCCAACTAGTTTTGGGAGAGGAGATCCTTCGAGTTCTGGCATCAACAACCCTGGGAATGGCGCCTAGGGAGGATGGTTTGCCTTGGGACTTTTGGAAACGTATGGCATCAGTAGAAGAGGCTCTGGAGGAGATGTCGCTGATGTGTGATGCTGTCATCAGTAATGGGGAGTGGATTGGGGGGTAGCAGTTGGGGCTGGTATCTCTGCTGTACAAGGACAAAGGGCGTAAGGAGGACTGGAAGAATTGGAGGCCAATTATACTGCTGGATATGGACCGCAAGTTGGTCACCAAAGTCCTGGTGGCGAGACTACAGGGGGTGGCCCAACAGGTGCTAGGGAAGGAGCAGAGAGGCTTTGTTGGAGGCCAACTGATCCGAGATGGCACGGCATGGGTTCACGGTGTTATTGAAGGTGCTAGGGCTGCAGGGGTGGATGGCTGCTTGGTTTTCCTGGACCAAGAGAAGGCCTATGATAGGGTCCAGAGAGTATGGTTAGAGAAAGTACTGGAGCACATTGGGGTACCAGTGGGCATGTGTCGGTCCCTTATTAGACTACTGGAAGGGAGTAGGGCTGCGATTCTGGCAAATGGACATAGGGGGGCTTCCTTCCCCTTGGGGAGGGGGGTGCCTCAGGGGGATCCGCTGTCACCTATCCTCTATGCCTTTGCCCTGGAGCCGTTGTTGGATTGGATACGGTGCAGAGTTGGTGGACTGAATATCTTGGGCATCAATTGGAAGGTGGGGGCCTTTGCAGATGATATGGTGGTTGGATTGGGCTCGGTGGCAGATGTGGCCATGCTCAAGGAGACAGTTGAGTGGTATGAAAGATGCACTGGAGCGAAACTCAACTGGCACAAGTGTGAGACAATGGTCCTTGGGGAAGGAGTTATAGGGGGGGATGTTATTGGAACAATTGTCCCGGCTGATGGAGTGGTATGGTACTTGGGTATCTATTTCTCAGTGTATGGCTCTTTACTTCCCAAGGAGTGGTGGGAGGGCAAGCTGGTGGAATGGGGGAAAGTACTGATGAGCTGGGGTGGTAGACAGATGTCGCTGGCGAGAAGGGTAACTATTCTAAATGTGTATTGGATGCCGAAGCTTTGGTATTTGGGCTACCACTTGGACTTCCCTAAGTGGGTGGTTAAAAAGCTTCTCAAGATGGCCCGCTCTTGGCTCTGGGCTGGACGCTGGAGCCAGATTGGTTGGGAGGTATTAGCACTCCCTGTGGATCGTGGAGGACTTGGCCTGGTGGACTTTCCCAAGAGGCTACTCTGCTTGAGGGCATGGTGGATGAAGAGGGCCAGTGAGTTGAGAGGAGGCAAATGGGTGCCCCTTATGCAGCATTTGTGGGAGGTGAGGGTGTCGCCACGGGGGGGCTCAGGGGATCTACTGTCCTTGGTGGCCTTGGAGGGTAGTCAGAGGATGCGATATAAAGGATTCTGGTGGGGAGTGGTTGATGGGGCCCACCGAATTGGGATCCGTTGGCGAGGTACTGAAGGGGATGAGGACTGGGGCCCAGTGATGTGGAGGTGGGACAGGCTCTTGTTGGGAGGGAATCTGGCTGAGGACTTCCGCTTAGAGGAGGGTATGGAGTGCCTTAGAGGTCTGGGGCAGGACCTGTGGCCGGAGACCTGGCAAGGGGCTGGAATTGGGGAGAGATGAGACTGGGCAGGCGTCTGGTCTTAGATCAAGGCTGTGTCAAGGTGGCTACCGCCAAAAATCTGGGTAGCATGGTGGAGGCTGTTGCATAGAAATGTGATGCTCAATTTTAGGACTGGTCATCTGGTAGATGGCGGGGTCTTTGATTGTGAGGAGTGTCATAATGTAGGGCAGGAGGGCGGGGTGGTGCAGACTCCTGAGCATTGGCTGGGGGAGTGCAAGAGTATGGAGAATTTTTGGAGAGTAGTTGGAGGGAGGTTGGGAGTGTTGGCACCTGACCCTGAGGTGGGTGGGTGGTGGGTGGCACTGCAGTCGAGGCTGGTGGGGGGGGGTGGGGAATGAGTGGCTGACGGTGGGTTGGGCTATTGCAATATGGGTGGGGCTTGCTGAACATTGGCAGAGCGTCTTTGAGAAGGGCCCCCGGAGGCCAGTGAGACTGAGGGTAGTGAGGTGGGAGGAGCTGATGCTTGAGCTCTTCAAGGCATGGTGGATTGGTTGGGGCTCCAAGGGGGGGAGATGTATAGGGCTAGTAAGGAGAATTGTAGAGAAGAGTGGTGGTAGAGTTGCAGTGATGGTGGATGGGGTGTCATTTGTAGGACCGAGAGTGGGGGGGGGTCCCTGTGGGATAGGTTGAGGGCTTGGGTTGTATAAATAATATTATAGATGTCAGTTAATAAAGGGAGTCCAAGAGATT
>RBNI01005933.1:0-11930 GCA_003990745.1 Jimgerdemannia flammicorona
GGAGTATGTTAGAGTCTCAGATTTCAGAGACCTGTCATCCCGCCATATCAATGCACTAGAAGCCAGGGTGGCTACAGAAGCCCAGTCCACTATCACCCTCAACAGCGAAGAAGTAGAAGACTTCTGGCACCCTATCCTCCAGGACAACCCAGATCAATTCCTGCAAGGATTGATCTCAGTATTCCAAGGCCCAAGCATCCGGGTTAGATCCCCTCAAGACCCCACATTTGTCCCCTATTTTGTGGAAGAGAACCTCATAGACTGGAGAGCTCCAGATCTTGTTCCCGATTTTCCCGCCACTGCCGAACGTGATGACGTCATCGATGATGTCATCCCGCACGACATACCCGAAGTACGCGAAGTATGCAAAACGCACGACCTGCATGATGAATTCACGGATCTCATCTCCTTCAGTGATGATGATGATGATGAAGCTCCCATGGTCCTGTACTTTCTGCTCTAAGTTCTTTGTTACACTGGATAATGCCAGCACCGATATTCTCATGTAACACTGGATAATGCCAGCACTGGTATTCTCATGTAACACTGGATAATGCCAGCACCGGTATTCTGAGGTGATGCGAAATTGTTCCAGCACTGGCATTTTTGATGTGATACCAAATAATACCAGCTCTGGAACTTGGTAGTTTTAGTTATTGGAATTTATATTTAGCTTTATATCTTAGCAACCATTGAATTATATTTTATATAAATACCCATCTTATTTCCTCTGAAATAAAGTCAGTTCCGGTTTCACTTAAACACACTTCCTTGCAAGCAATCTAAGAGATAACAAGACAGTTAAAGATAAGAAGTTTGAGGACTATAAGACCTTAGGAAGGCACTCCAATAAGAACTTGCTTATAACAACTTGAGTTAGTCTAAGAGATACACCTTGAAGAGAATCTGGCATATTTGAAGGACTCAGCGACCACTACGTGACAATATATAGTAGCATATATCTGCAATCAATATATCTCTCAAGCTCTCTATAAGAATTCTAACAACAACTATTTCAGAGATGATAATCTTACTCCCAAAGAATTATGGAGTGGAACCAAGCTCAATGTATTATATATATATATATATATTTAGATATAATATATATATTCTTAATAAAAGTAATACCAATTGGTATAAGTTTGAGTAAAAAGCTAACAAGTATGTATTAATTGAGTATTTCAGCAAGATATATTAACTCTGGTATCTATATAAGTAATATATAGTTATTTCATATGATATATAGTTCTAAGAAAAGGGAGAAAATAGTTTAGAGATCTATATAGATATACTGGTTGAGATCTCTATATCTATATCCCAGCTAATACAAATAAGGTAATCAATGCTAACATCTGGTAGTCAATTAAAATTATTTTCAACCACTATATATATCTGAGTCTGAGTCAAAGTTACCTGAGCCAAGATTAATAGAGATCAAAGATAAATATGATAGCAAACCTCTAAGCAATGAGAGATTCTTCTTAAAGAGTAAGCAAAAGTACTCCAACATTCACTGAGAAACTTATTCCAATTTAGGAAATTATTAGTATATATCAGTAAGCTCTAGATAGTAATAATAGAACTATATAAGCTATGTAAAAGCTTATGAATACATTTATATTGTGATATCTTTTAGTGAGCTAAATATATATAATAAAGCTATAACTAGTCCTGATAGTAAGAAATAAAAATAAACTATAGATGAAGAATATGATTTACTCATCCAGAATGGTATATAGGATTTAGTATCTCTTTTATCAAATTGTCAAATAATTGGATCAAAATGGGTCTATAAAATCAAGCATAAGAGTGACAGAAGTATAGAGCAATATAAAGCTCATTTTATTACTAAGAGATACTTGTAGAATTATAGCATAAACTATGATGAGATATTTTTATCTATATTCAAGCTTACTTTACTTAAAATACTCCTTAAAATTAGTATAGTATATGATCTTGTAATTTATTAAATAAATATAAGATAGTGTTTCTGAATAGTAATATAGATACTAAACTATATATCTATCAATTATAAGAATATGAAAATAGTGAGCTCATATACAGATTATATAAGAGACTATATAGTATCCAATAAGTAGTATAGCTATAGAATAAAAGGATTGATAAATATCTTCTTTATAATGAATTTATATATTATAAAGTAGATAATTATATATATATCCAGTATTATAATGATGGCCACATAGTATTCATTAGTATATAAGTAGATGATATCATTATCATTATCAGTAAGAATAGGTTTAACTGAGTTAAAGAAGCTCTATACTGAGAATTTAAGAAAACTGACCTTAATGACACATTCTTCCTTTTGGGAATATCTATCATACATAAATAGGAATATACGTATATACTATATATTTCTCACAAGTGATATATACTCAAACAACCTTCAAACATTTTAATATAAGTGAATATAAGCCTATATAGATACTTTTATGAAGTTAATAAAGCTGAATACTATTCCTAAGGATGATAAAATATATCTACCAAAAACAGTATTAAAGATAATAATAAAAATATTCTCTATTAGCTAGCTATCAGTTTCCTTATATATTTTATACTAGAAATAAGATCCAATATACTATATATTATAAATAAGGTAATACAGTATTTCTCCTACTATAATAATTTATATTTAAGTATTATTAAGAGAATTTTCAGATATATTAAAAGTATGGAATATTATATGCTCACTCTTGGTAATATTAGAGTAAGTGAAAGTAATAGTAAGAGAAATAATATCTGGTTATCTAGTATATATAATACAATTTAAGTAAGTGATTTAGATAACTACTAATCTATAACTGGATATCTCTTCTATATTAGTAAACAAGAATCTATCATCTTACAGAAAATATATAAGTAATTATCTATAGTAATATCATCAATACAGGCAGAGTACTAAGTATTATAAAATATGACAAAAGAAGTCATTTGGCTTTATAAGCTATTAAAGAAACTCAGATTTACTTAGTATCATACTATGCTATATCAAGATAACCAGTTTACTACTGACTGTATGGGTGGAGTTGGCAGGTCATTGGTTGTTTGTTTTTGAGGAAGAGAGGTATCTGGACTTGGGGGTATAGCTGCTAAGATAGGAAGAGTTGATGGAGGATACTCTGACAGACTGATGACTTAGTTGGGGTCTGTAGGATGGTTAGTGATATCATTTGGTAGAGAAAATCTATGGGCAGAGTGGGAGAAGAGTTGGGGTAGTGGGTGATAGAGTGATTTTCAAGTATAAAGGGGTAAGAGAGAGTTCCTCTATAGAGATTGGGTAGTGAAAGAAGAAGTTATAATTATATCTATAGACTGGTAATAAATAGCAGAGTCTATATAACTATAAAAAAAAAAAAAAAAAAAAAGGATAACTAGTCTACAACTTACCAAGAATTTAGTATATTATAATAAAATGAAACATATCAATATAGAGTATCATTTTATATAGGAATATATAGAAAATGGTACTATATACTTGAAATATATCTCTATGAAGTATATATTTGCTGATTTACTTATAAAAGCTCTTTCAAAGCCAAAGTTTAAGTAATATATTAAATAAATGGATTATTCTAGTATTTAGTTAATCATAGAATACTTTTCAGGCTATAAAAAGTCTTTCTTACTATACTATATTTACATATATACTGACATCTCTTATCTATAAGTAGATTATGTAAATTATATATATTGGTTATATTTCTCACCTATGTATAGATATTATGGATATTTTGGAATACTTTTCAACCTCTGAAAAATTCCTTAGATATAGGATTTCTAGTTGTAATTTGGGTTATATTATTTATCAGTAAATATATAACCTATGTAACTTTAATAAAATTGACTTCTCTTTTATAATAATTCTTCTAAATAAGAATATATTTATTTCTTATTATATTATATAGCTGATAGCATTTGATTAGACCAATCTATATTAATTAGTTATATAATTACTCTTAGATTATATATAGTATCTATAATTTAGATATTATAGATAATAATTGGAGTCTAATTTATAGTTATATTGAGAAGAGACAGTTTTACAAAATTTTTCATATTTTGAGAATAGAATGATTTCTACTATTATCTAGAATCTAGTATTTAGATATATTAGAAATAAGTAGATCTATTATATTTTTATTACTTATTATTTATAGTATTGACTCTAAGTATATACCATTAATTGTTCAAAAGTTATTATCTAAATCTGAATATTACTGAATTATTTTTAGATTTTATCTATATTTCTAAAATTTCTAAAGTTGAAATTTGATATTTACTTTAAACTTTAATTAATCTTAATATTTTCTCTACTGAGATACTGTAAGTTATATCTATAAACTTTTATAAAAGAGATATAATAGAAGATGTACTCTAAAAACAATTAGATAATTACAATTTTCTAGTATTAATCCTTTTGATATTATTAGAACTATTCTCCTCTAATCTAATATAATACTTATATATATTCATACTCTCTGATCACAACTCTTTTGGAAAACTATAAAGAATATATTTAGAAATTCTAATTATAATCTACAGTAAATTAAATATTTATCTTATAACTATAATCCTATTTCTATTCAAATATCTGAATGGATTATCTATAATGATAATATTGAAAGAGTTTGTTTTAAATAATATTATTCTAATATTTATCTTAAACCAAGATGATAAATATTCTGCCCTCCTTAGATATTATCTAAAGACAGACCTTAGGCTGATAGATTATTATATCCAATAGATATTAAATAGTTCAATTGAAGTATTTATATAGTAGTTACTTATTTTATCTCTATATATAGTATCCTAGACTATGAAAGTTAATATAAAATAAAACAAGATAGACAATTTCATTTTAACATAATTGAGTTTTAACTATACTATATATACTTAATTATTATTTTAATACTCTATCATTAGAATACAATTATCTACAAATTAATATATTATCTAGTTTATAGTAATTACCAGCTTACTATAGTATATATTTGGCATCAGATTACATTTGATATTTATAAAGATATATTTGTATACTCATAGTTAGTAGAGGTTCTACAACTGTTCTACTTAATTATATATATATATATAATCTCTCAACAAATTATATTTATTGTTGTTTTACTGTTTGATACTTAAGTTGATGACTGAAATATATATATTTTTGTAAGAGAGAGACTATATCAAAATTTGCTATTGGATATTCTAAAGCAATATATTTATTAATTATATTATTGCACATATGTTCACAATATTTGCTATTTGAGATCTATATCAAATATTCTATTTACCAATGACAAATTAATCAGGTATAATTTATTTGATAACATCTTACTACTTGGATAACCATGGTAATTCTAGGGCTAATACATGCTAAAAATACTGACTTCTGGAAGGAATGTATTTATTAGATAAAAAACCAATGCGGGCAACCGCTTGGTTATTTCATAATTAAGGTGAATGAAAACTGGAATGCTCTTTAAAATTCTCTATATCACAGCAATTTGTCCTATTTTTAACACTGCTTTTGTGTTGGAAATAAGACGGGGCTTATAACGTTTGGATATCGCGCGGGCGACTGAAAGAAAAGAGCAAGAACGGCAGAAAAGTGAAGTTTATTGGCGTTGTGGATTAAAGATGTCACCAATGGATGACGTTACAACCACGTGCTGTCACATGTGTCAGGCGCAGACTTTATCCAATTTCCAACATTTTGGACATGTCTTCCTTAAACCTGAATCCGGAACTCGACACCCTTAGTGTGGTTCAACCAGGTCTTTAACGACTTCAAGATATCTGAATGAGCTTGTTCCACTCCTTTGGGGACGCAGGATCCGGTAAAGATATCCTAAGATATGGGAGCCAAGAAAACGGGACGTGTGAGGGATACACCCACACAACGCTGACTCCTTCCACATTTAACAGAGAAACTCAACATACCCAGCCATGCACCGCCTGCGGAATAAGCACCAGCGGGGCATCCGCCGTACTTTTTTTTTTGGGCGCATTGGGCGATTGCACAGAGAGTCCCCTCCACGGATCCCACTCTCCGTTGACCCAGATCGTATGTGTGAGATCCACATTCCAGCCGCCATACCGGAGATTGATATCAGTGACGTTTGGCAAGGAGTTGATGCCGATTGAGTGACAATAATTCTGGAAACCGTCGATGTCGAGCTTGCGGGAAACTAGCGATGGGTGACCCTTAGGGGCGGCATGCTGTATGAAAGTGGTTTAGGTGATATAAATAAATGAAGCGAGAGAATGTTTCGACATAATGAGACTTGATAGGTGAGCACAGCGTGAGTTCAACCGTGGGCTTACCTGCCAGTACCCGTATTCTGTGCATGTCTGGTAGCCCCACGCGTTATCGGCTTGGGAAAGACTTTTACTCTCAACAGTCTTCACATATCCGGCGTAGGCATCAAAATACTCAGTGGGAGTGGTTGAGTTGTCGAAAATGGCGCAAAAATCCAAGAAGGGACTATTCGAATAAGTGCTATTTTGCCAAATGTCGACAGGTTCACTGATCCCTAGTTGAGAAAAATCCGAAAGTCAGCATGGAACGGGCGGTAAATCGGAGGCCAACAATTCAAGTAAATTCTCACATCACAACTTACAGTTCGCAAAGCTATAATCACCCTCCCCCTCGAACCCAAACTTTTTATACAATATTTTCTTCGCGTTTTCATCGTTGCCAAACAGGATCTGGTCTACTTGGTCAACAGTCGAGATGATAGCGTCAATACACCTCTTCGGACCGTACCACAGGATGGGTTCACGGTATTGCCAGAAACTGACGTTGGCCTGGACGGGCGCTGAGGACGCGATAGCGGCGAAGACGATTTCGGGATAATTTTTGCGCATCCATGCAGCCAAATTGCCTGCGTAGGAAACGCCATAAACAATCCAGGGGGTGCGAGGCGCGGGCGGAAGAGTGAAGTTAATGTTGGGGAACTGGCAAAAGATGAAACGATTGATACGGGGGAATGAGACGATTGGGTTTGGGGTATGGTGGTTCTTCGAGCATGATGGAAGGAAATGATACCTTGACCGTGCGGATGAAGTTAGCCATGTCCTCAAGGGCCTGATAAGTATTGAGAAAGCGCAGATTCTCAAGGTTGAGACTCTATAAAATAAAATTTTCGGAATTCTCAATTTAGAGGCTTTGTGGGAAAAAAAAGATAAAATAAAATAAAAAAACACGAACTACTTACCGGGAACGGAGTCGAATTCCCGTAATACCTATGCTCAATCACAACCGCGATTCCGTTCAGATCCTGCGCCAAGTCGTGCAGGAACGAGTCTATCACCAACCCGTCAAAGCCGGTTGCATCTAGCTCGCCCACGTTGAAGACTGTTTTCATGGTCCAAATGTAAGCAAGGATGTTAATGCAATGAGAAAGTCGAATGAGGTTAGCTTACGGATTACGGGGCCATTCGTATGGTAATTTTGGGGGTTCACCCAGTACCGCTGCGGGAATTTGGTCGTGATGGTGTGCAAGTGGTCGAGCGTTTGGTCGAAGAAGAAGGGCCCAAATTCGGCAGGTATGGGAAGCTGGGAGGTCCTAGAATGAGGATGTAATAGTGCTGACTTATGAGAATCTCGAATGGACATATTACATCATCCACACAAGGGATGCAACTGGATTTCCCTACTTTTGTTGCAGGATTCTCGCAGCCCCAAACATTACATTCGCTAGGAACGTGGTGGCCAGGACGAAGGCTGCGGTCGGTCTCATGTGGTGGTGTCTGGTGGGTGTGAAAGAAAGAGGTGGAAAGGACTACTTGGATTACATTTTAGAAGTGGCCCAATTTTTATATTTGAACCCTTCACCATGTGCCGGCTGCGGAGAGTAAGCGGTATTGAAAGTTATGTGTACCATAATAGGACGCCCGATGCTCCAGTCGGGTTGAGTGGATTAGGAAATGTACGACGTTTACGTGATGGACGAGGTCACGCGTTTTTGTTGATTTACCTGGGCTTTCAGTCAAGGCTGGGTTAGTGAGACAACACACAAAATCTCAATATGGCGTTCAAGCCTAAGCCTTTTGTTTTTTTTTTTTTTTTTCCCAAGCCCAATCATATTTTGTTTTGGTCCAATTTATGCACTTGACTAGTGTTGCATAGTACTACGCCAGATCTTACCTACTGATAATCGTTATGCCTATTCGTTGGGATCAGTGTTGCACCCCAAATAATTTTTTATCGGTATTGTGCTCGCCGTTAAACGTTTTCAAGTGGTTGCGATGATTTTGACACTTTGTTGTTCGTATCCCTTATTGCCAACACATATACGTCTTTGGTTTCAGGTTTTTTTCTGGCAGTGCGGAGAATCTATAAACCACAATATGTGAAATTATATGACAGCCGCCAATTTTTCTGGAACTCATGTGATCATGTGAACGCCTCAGTTTTTGGCGATTCCCAGGATGAGTCTGTTTCTAATCCCGAATACCAACTACTTGATTGGTGTATAATTATAAGATTGGATCTGTTTCTTGTTGCTTAGAAACAACACGGATTACCAACTAGGTTCCCACCCCACCCCCCAAAAAAGGAAGGCCCAGCCCGCAGATTAAGCAGCAGAAAGTCCAATTTTGAAAAATAAGCTTTGGACCGGGCAAAGTGATTTCTAGGATGAGTCTGTTTCCAACCCCAATACCAATATTTATACCCTCTTGATGGAAGAGACAGAGGGATCTAAAAGTTGAAATCCCATGCACATGATCATGTCCCCAAAAATAACAAATACCAGTATTTGATTCATCCGCACAATTGTTCCGCATAAATGCCAGCATTTGATAAAATCCTGAGGGAGCCGCTTGGGGCGAACCCCAGTAAGGTTGTGTCCGGTTCTTGGTTGCTTAGAAACAACATGGATTATTGCATCGTACGAACCGCGGTGCGGAAGAGCGTATCAATTTTGGGAGCCATGTCCAAATTAGGGCTCGTGTATGTGCGACACCACGCGCCTGCCGGCGTCTTGTCATGCATGAGGCCAGACCGTCGATAGAAGCCCTCCGGAACGAGCGCTAGTATTTCACAATTGTTCCGCATAAATGCCAGCATTTGATAAGATCCAGAGGGAGCCGCTTGGGGCGAACCCTAGTAAGGTTGGGTCCAGTTCTTGGTTGCTTAGAAACAACACGGATTATTGCATCGTACGAACCACCTTTGGGCGGTGCGGGATTGAATTGTCATTCCGACGGAAGAGCGTATCGCGGAAAGAAATTGAGGCTACCGACGGAAGAAAGTACAGGGAAAGACTCAAATTAGGGCTACCGACAGAACAGTGTACGGGGATAGACGTATATGCCGCCAACTGGGGTGGTGTCACTAGCCACGACCCATGGGAACCAAGGACTACTTGGGTAGTGGCGACCCATTCTGATTCTTGTTGCTTAGAAACAACGCGGATAATTGAACAGGTTACATAAAATAAATAATAATAATAATAAGTTTGCATCAGACTCTTGATTCGAAAATCTGGTGGATCAGCATGTGTGAACCACCTTTGGGGGGTGCGAGATTGAATTGTCATTCCGATGGGGAAAGATCCAAATTAGGGCCGCGACGGGGAAAGACCCAAATTAGGGCCATTGTGGGTGTGTGGCGTCAATCACTTGACTCCTTTTTACCATGCTTCACCCAAATAAAATGTCGGAGTGTACAGAATACATCATGTATGAAGCCAGATGTCCGACGCCTTTCTCAGCTACCACTCAGGTTACACAAAAATTCTATCTACAATTTTCGCGGTTTTCAGGAGAAATATATTAAGATCATGTCATTGATTCAGAGTTCTGAGGAGCATGCTGGGCAGGGAGGCCCTAGTGCATTCAACTGGCAGCATGTGGGGAGGAGTCATGGCTTGGGTGCAGGTCTCTTTGACTCTCATTTGGGTGGTAGTAGAGTTAGTAGAGGTGGAAGACCTGGAGCTGAAGGGCTGGGGGCTGGGAGAATGAGCTTCACCAATAAGGTCAAGGCTGGGGGACAGTTGGCAGAGTTGGATGGATGGTTGCAGGGGGGGGAGGAGAAGGTACTGATGTAGGGTCTGGAGAAGTAGCTCTGGGTGGCTAAGATGGTATAATTGCTAGCATAGTGATTAGAGAGAAGAAGGAGACTGCTAATAGGAGAGTAATTGCTAATTTGGAAATAAAATTCAAATATGATGACTGATAATGAGATAGAGCTAGTGAGTGGTACAAGGTCTGGAGACTTGGCTGATGGTGTATCAGGTCTGGTGATAGCACTATTACTCAAAAAATCAGTATTAGAATTTGTAGTCATACTGTACTTCAGAGGCTTGGTGGTTATAACAAAGCTGGTTTTAGGGCTATTGGTTCAGAAGATGAAAGGAGCAGCCTTAGTGTTTCTGAAGAGACTTAAGAGAGTTGAGATGTACTTTGAGAAGGAGGATTTGATACTAGAGATAATAGAGAAAGAAGTAGTAATTAGAGGAGGAGCAGTTCTAATGGTAAGATATCTATGATAAAACCCTCAGATAGTTCAGCTGGTAGTGGCTAATATTCCAATAATGAAGAAAAAAGAGACAAAAAAGCTGCTAGATAGATGGCCTACTCTCTGATCAGAAGTTGAAGGTGAGTGATTTCGTTCATTCTTGTATATTGATATAGTATTAATATAGTATACAACTAACTAATAATAGAGAGAGGTTTGGATAGGAGTGTGGTGGTATCTGTTAGATAAAATCTATTTGATAGCTATTGCTCTTACTGTAAAAGAAGCTGTTAAGATATGGTCTAAAATTTCTAGGTAGTAATAGTAGTAGATTCTTAAGTCTTAGTAACTCCAATATCATTATAGACAAGAATGTAAAATCTGTAGCAGCTACATATTTGTATTTCTAAGATCTGGATGATAGTTTTTAAAGATCTTACATAGATCTCTATATATATTGATCAGTAGCTAATATAGCCTTGGATATGTATTTTCTTAGTACTACCTAGTCCTAGTGGCTATTATTAGATAGGCTCTGGTTTATGGATTTGTTTCTTGAAAATTCACAGTTGGTTCTGAAATTCCTTCTGTCTAAGGTTGGTCTTATTTCAACTTCTTAGAAGTATATTCTTGATGTTATCTTGGTTTAGTAATTCTGCTGCTACCAAGTTATAATAACTCTTCTTTTAACCTATCTCTTATTCTTAGATAATCAGAGTGTTGCGGGAAAATTATTTAAGAACTTTGTACATAAGTGTATCAAGAAGCCTATAGTGTAAGAAAGTGCTTACTTAAAAGTAGTTATAGTAGTAATGTTCTTCTTGATAACTGTAGCTATAAGGGACTTGTTCTTTGCTGTGTATAGACTGAATTTACCTTGAAATCCAGGTTCAATAAGATAAGTCTTTGGGATTTATATACCAGTTTTTAGTTCTGGCAGAAGTTAGCTAGACTTCTGAAGTTTAGTCAGAAACACAAAAGTTACTTAGGTGTTATTACTAAGACTCAGGAGAATGTATATGTATAGAGGGAGGACTTGATTCTTATATTAAGAACTGAACTAAAACTGCTTTATTTCAGATAAAATGTTGGAGATATTTATACAAGTTGGTTTATGATTTCTGACTAAGTATGAGTGACTAATTTGATAACTATAAATGATCTTTATAATCAGAACCTTTATACTATGGATTGTTTGGTAACAATCAGTTGCTGCAGTGATTGCTGAAGTACTGTTTGCTGGAGATAAGCTGAATATCATTTTATTTGCATCATTCCCATCTTTTTTTTTTTTTTTTTTTTTTTTTTTTTTTAACAGACTCAATATCCCATGGATTTTTATTAGAAGAAAACCTAGACTATATAGGCTAAAACTCTCTCCCATCACCCATCAAGTACTGTCCTCTCATTATCTTAGGCTAGCTATTGTTCAGTAGCTTAA
>RBNI01005934.1:0-11929 GCA_003990745.1 Jimgerdemannia flammicorona
TTAAAAAAAAAAAAAAAAAAAAAAAAAAAAAGAGAGCTCAGTCCAGAGTTTGTAGTCTAAGTGGGACAATGATCAGTAGAGTTGATAGTAGCAGAGGGAGCATGCAAAATTTGTGGCCCTCTACCAGTAGCAAGGGGCAGCCCCATACTATTAGTGCTCAGATCAGTGAGCAGGGTCAGTAGAGAGAGCATGCAAAATTTGCAGCCCTCTATCAGTAGCAAGGAGCAGCCCTAAGCTACAAGTGTCTGAAATAGAGAGAGTTGGCAGAGAGGGCAAAAATAGTACTATATATCTAGAATATACTTCAACGGAGTATATAATAACAGATTTATTAACTAAAGTTCTTTTAAAGACAAAGTTTGACTTATATATACAAAGAATGAGACTTATGGATAACTTTATATCAATGGGCAATTCTATACAATGTAATGATGACCCCAGAATGATGACATTAGCACAGGAGACAGTCTTTCCTTACAAGCCACTAGATCAGAGCACAAGAAGATCATATAGCATAAAAGATGAGTAATGATGACCAACTATGAGTCATTGTGACCACAGTATGGGTATCTTGAGGAATATAAAAGAAGGATCAAGGAACCACAGTAGTAGCAACTAACAAGATCCACCAATCTCAAAATAGCTCAAAAACTTATCACAAATGAAATGTCTGCTGCTTGCCAAATCTCAAGGTCAAGAAACTACCAAAGTACCTCAGTTGAAGAAAGGATGTTCCAAGACATCAGAAGAGCTATAAGGACCTGCTCAAGAAGGACTCCTAGTGTCAACCTAGGTACTGGTGACCCTTATTATTATATCCTCTACTGCTGTAAAATGGAAATAAGGATCACCATTGCTACTGAATATCTCCAAATGTAGTAGGAGTATGAAATAGAAAACCTCCTCTGCCAGGAGTTCCCACAGGCCAGCCCTCAAGAGTTACAAGATGCTACTCCCATAAGAAGATTCACTAGATCTTCAGGCATGCACTATGGTCAATCTCCAACTTAGAGTATATTAGAGTCTCAGATTTCAGAGACCTATCAGCCTGCCATATCAATATACTAGAAACCAGAGTGGCTATAGAAGCTCAGTCCACTATCACTCTCAATAGTAATAAAGTAGAAGACTTCTGGCATCCTATCCTCCAGGACAACCCAGACCAATTTCTATAAGGATTGATCTCAGTATTCTAAGGCCCAAGCATCCAGATTAGACCTCTCTAAGACCCCACATTTGTTCTTTATTTTGTAGAAGAGAATCTCATAGACTGGAGAGTTTCAGACCTCCTTGTTCCTGCCACTGCCAAATGTGATGATATCATCAGTGATGACATCATCCTGTATGACATACACAAAACATATGACCTATATAACAACAAAAATAATGAGACAGATGAGATATTCATGAACCTCATCTCCTTTGAAGACATCCTGACCTCTGATAAGAATAAAGTCCCTATAGTTCTGAATATTCTACTCTAAGTTCCTTGGTTATACTGAATAATACCAGTACTCTTTTTCTGTATAACAGCTGTTCTACCACTGGCATTCTGAGGTGACTCAGAATTATTCCAACACCATTTTCCTGTATCACCAAAATTATACCAGTATCCTGAACCTATGCAACCATTAGTACCAATACTGGAACTTAGCAGTTTTCCCTACCTGGCATTTTGTTTTAGTTATTGAAATTTATATTTAGCTTTATATCTTAGCAACTATTGAATTGTATTTTGTATAAATATCTCTCTTACATATTTCCTTTGAAATAAAGTCAGTTCTGGTTCACTTATATATAATTCCTTACAAGTAATCTAAAGAGATAACAAGATAGTTTAAAGTTAAGAAGTTTGAGAACTATAAGATCTTGGGAAGGCACTCCAATAAGAACTTACTTATAACAAACTTGAGTTAGTCTAAGAGATACACCTTGAAGAGAATCTGATATATTTGAAGAACTCAGCAACCACTATATGACAACTTAGTATCTATTGACTGGTGATTCAAGATGAATCTCTCACTTTCAAGCTGAAAAATGAACAACCACCATAACAACTACCTGACTACAAGAGTCACCTCTGTAAGAATTCAAGACAAGATAGAAATGTGTTCCCCCACATTCTATGGATATACTACTGAAGAGTCAATCCTGATCTTCATTAAAGACTTTGAACAATTTGCCACTATACGAGCCCTTGGTGTGGATATACAATTGGCTCTTCTATCAGTCAGCCTCAGAGGACCTGTCAGAGACAAGTTCAATATAGCCACTATTGCTGATAATGGTGCAGCCAAACTTACCAATATGAAGACCTTCCTCAGAATAATATACTATACTGAAGAGATCAAGCAAGCTCTCAAGGATCAACTCAATACTATCTGCCAGAGACTTAGTGAAGATCCTAACTCATTCTATACCTGAATCTACCACCAGATTGTCTTGGCTGGCTATAATAATGCCCTCAAGGAATAAATAGTAGATTCAACCTTCCTTAAAGAAGTTCACCCTGAAATTACCCTAGAAATCTGGTCTACCCCAGCTGTACTGACCCTTGATCAGAAAGTGGTCTTTGCATAGAGATATTGGACTGCTAGATACTCTGCCAAACACTCAATGGAGAAAATAACTAGTATCAAGATAGAGCCATCAAAATCAACTAGTATCATATCTGCTACAGTTGTAAACAGACAACCATCTCTACCTACCCCCAAGGCAACCAAAGCTGATCCAGTAGAAGAACTTACCAAGCAGTTTGCTGAGATGACTACATATCTTAGTAATGTTATTAGAGAAGTCTGAAGTGCCAACAAGAGACCAGTGTAGAGATTTGCAGCTGCTACAGAAGAATACAATATCACATGCTTTAGATGTAGAGAAGAAGACCACTATGTAAAGAATTGCATAATTGAAATAAGATGTAAAGCCCAACCAAGCAATGCTAGTAGAACTAGAGAATAAACCAATACAGTAGTTATTGAGAAGATTGGTGACACTAATGATGAAGAATACTATAAGGAGCTCGAATTCTACCCTGCTACTGAAGATATCAAAACCTGGTCCAAGCCCTATGATAAGAAGAGCAACAGCAAGCCAGTTGGAAGACCAAAGAAGACCCCAGCTGTCACTATTCAAAGTAAGACCCAATCTGAGGAGATTAATCAAGATATAGAGTTAGATAAAGCTACCTGCCAAATCATTGAAGGCACTACTCTAGTCTCAGAAGAAAGTGAAAGCAAGAAAGAACAGAAGCTGCACAAGACTAAGATCCACCAGTATGATATCTACAAGGACCTTAAGGAATAGAAGGTCAATGCTACTTTTGGACAGCTAGTCAAAGTTCCTGCCTTCAGATAGCAGTTAAGAGTAGAACTTGCAACTACTACCAAGAATCAAGAGTACAAAATTGTAGAAGCTCACAATGTACAGGAAGAATTCAAAAACTTAGGCAAAGAATCTGAAGACCAGCACAAAACATCAGCCTATACCTCATATTAAATCAAAGATTATATCTTTGATGTCATCATTGATACTGGTGCTAGAGGATACCTTATGAGTAAGAAGACAATTGACTGCCTAGGCTGGGACATTGAAAAGTCCACCAAGATGGTCTATATCACAGCAGATGGTATACAAGCTATCTCTCTTGGAAAAATCTGAGAAGTCCTCATCAAGATAAGAGGAGCTACCATCCCAGTAGATGTGATTGTTATAAGCACCACCAACTATAACATCCTCATTGGCAACCAATGGCTTCACAAGACCAAGGCCATCATTGATCTCAATGCCCAGAAGATGCAGATCAACTATAGAGGAAAAAAAATATGAGTCTCTATCAATATCTACAAAGGAGTTCTACCAGATATGGAGGAAGGAGATGAAGAGGACACAGAAGTCTTCATGCACTTGGTGAATAAGAATAAGAACAAGAACAAGACACCCAAGCTCACAGATGAGCAGTGGTACAACAAGATCATCAATGGCTATACCCCTCAAGAAAGATGCCCTCATGGTACTAGGATGTATTACTCTGAATATCTGAATAACTGCTGGTCCTATATCAGTAAAGTCAGGAAAATCCACCAACAGAAGTATGAGTAAGAAGCTGCTGAAGCAAAAAGAAAGCCAAAGAAGATGGCCAGCCCCTAGAGCTGTAAGCTGATAGTGATGATGAGGAGAAACAAGAATCAGACATCACCCTCAAGGTCAAGAAGTTTTACCCCAAAGCCAAGATCCCAGAATATAAGACTGAAGGAGCCATAGGAATGGACCTTGCCAGTATTCAAGATACTACCCTCAAACCACAGACCACCACTCTACTTGGCACTGGAATTGGAGTCAAGCTGCCAGAGAACCATGCCAGAATTATCAAGACCAGGAGCAATCTGGCCAAAAGTGAAATCTCAGTTGAAGGAGGAGTAATTGACCCTAATTACACTGGCAAGATCTTCTTTATAGTCAGGAATCACAACCCCATCACCTCATTCGAAGTCAAGAAGCATAACAGGATTGGCCAGATGCTAATCCATGAAATCAAGAAGTCCAAGATCATAGAAGCCATTGAACTCATCAAGACCAAGAGAGGAGAACAAGACTTTGGATCTACTAGAAGAGGAGTCTATGCTGCCACTAAGATTACTAAACTTGAGCACAAGAAAGACCAAGACAGAACAAGCATATATATACCATTGGAGAAAACTTTCCCCTGGAAGAACAACTTCTCAAAATCCTATACCAGAATGAAGAAGTACTTACTACAGACTTCAGAGATATCCACAATCAAGAACCCAAGTACTATCATAAAGTTGACACTGGTGATACTAAGCCCATCTACCAGAAAGCCAGACCTATACCACCTACCTATAGAGAATGGCTGTGAGTAGAACTCAAGGAAATGGAAGAAGCCAGAATCATCAAGCAAGCTATTAGCCCCTAGGCTTCACCTATTGTTCTTGCCCCAAAGAAAGGAAGCAAGCCTGAAGAGTTTGTGCCAAGAATCTGCATTGACTACAGGAAGCTCAATACAATCACCAAGAAGGATAGGCAGCCTTTGCCAAATATTCAAGAAATCCTTACCACTCTTGGAAGCAAAGCCAAATACTACACCACCTTGGATCTGTTCTCAGGCTTCCATCAGATTGGTCTCACTCAAGATGCCAGTGAGGAATCAGCCTTTATCACATCTGATGCCACCTATATCTATCTGTGAATGCCATTTGGAATGTGCAATGTCCCAGAAAGTTTTTAGCAAATAATGAACAGAGTCTTCAGCAATGAGATTGAAAAATAGCTCTTTGTCTATGATCATCTTTAGCAATACTACACAGGAACATGTCAACTACATACAGCTAGCTCTCAAGAAGCTCAAGGCGCATGGCCTCTACATCAAGTTCAAGAAGTATAAGTTTGTGGCTCAGGAAATCACCTACCTAGGACACCTCATCAACCAGACCAGAATCTATACAGACCCCATGAAGATTGAGGCTGTTGTAGCCTACCCAAGACCCAGAACAACTACAGAAGTCCATGCCTTCCTTGAACTGGCCAGCTACTACAGAAGATTCATCAAAGAATACTCCAACATTACAGCACTTATCTACAAGCTACTGAAGAAGGAGATCAAATTCAAATGGACCAAGGAATGCTAAGAAATCTTCAATAAACTTAAGACCAGATTGACCCAAGTACCTATTCTCAGAAGACCAGATTGGAATCTAAAGTTCATCCTGCAGACAGATATAAGTGCTATAAAACTTGGAGCAGTCCTAGCTTAGAAGAAAGATGGATATGAATATGTCATCTCCTATGCAAGCTGAGGTACCCATAGAGTAGAACAGAACTATGAGTCATACAAGCTTGAATACTTAGCAGTAGTTTGAGCAGTAGACAAGTTCCACTACTACCTAGCTGGGAAATACTTCACCATTCAAACAGACCATTCCACTCTTGCCTGGCTATTCCACACTCTGAACCCTAAAGAAATATATGTCAGATGGATCTATAGGCTATAAGAGTATAACTATACTGTCAAGCACCACTCAGGGAAAAACCAACACTAATGCCAATGCACTCTCAAGGATACCCCAAAATACTCCTATCAAGACTATTCAATATGAATAAGGAGTTATACTATGGATTAATCAGCTACCTTGAGCAGTGGAAGATGCCCAACCACCTCAAACCCTGGACAATCACTATTATCAATTGGACTTGGAAACAGTTTGAACTAGACAATACTAAACTCAGAAAAGGAGGAAAGCTAGTAATACCTGAATATAAGAAGTATCAAGTAATGAAGGAAGTACATAAGCAAGGACACCTAAGAGGAACCAATATATACGACAAGACAAGAAAAACCATGTGGTGGCCCAAGATAGAAGAAGATCTGTGCCAATTTGTCAAAGGGTGTGATAAGTGCCAAAAACAGAAACAAGATCAGCAAGACCAGACATCCAGGTCATCAAGAATTGAGCCTATCTTCTTCCACTATATTGCAATAGATATCATTGAGTCACTACCAGTAATACTATCAGAAAACCACTACATTATAGTTATTGTAGACCTCTTTACCAAATAGATAGAAGCAGGAGCATTATAAGAAGTCAATGCCCTCTCTATAGCCAACTTCCTGCATCAAAAAATCATCTGCCACTACAAGATACCAAAGCAAATCACTACAGACTATGGTACAGAATTTGTCAATAGATTTCATAAGACAATATATCAGAAATACAAGATTCAGCACATCAAGACCACTGCATACCACTCTCAAGAAAATAGATAGATAGAAAGAACCAATAAGACCCTCAAGAATATCCTAATGAAGATCTCAGAGATATACAAGAATTGGGATATCTATCTCCCAACTACCCTCTCTGTCCTATGAGATATATAGTCACAGAGTACACACTTTACCCCAAGAGAACTGCTCTTTAGAGAAGAAGATTCTGATGGAACCTCAGCCACAAATTTAGACCTAACTTGGAGATAGGTTGATGTGGAAATCCAGAGGCTACACCAAATCAAGAAGAAGGCTGAAGATTACATCATTGAGTCATAAGCACTAATAAGGAAGAATGTAGAAAAGAATCACAAGATCCTAAAGCCCATCCAAATTGGAGAAAATATCCTACTATATCAAAATATGGTAGAAGCCTCATAGTCATGAAAACTAGAGCCCAAATGGGAAGGACCCTTCTATATAGTATAAGATATCAAGAAAACTACCTTCTGGCTTAGAAAAATCTCAGAGACTATACTGCCTACTATGGTATATAGGAACAGACTCAAGAAGTATCATAAACCTATACAAGAGAAGTAAAATGTAATAACTGCCCATGAGGTTCTAGTCTATGAATCATAACAGCATATCCTATGACCAGCAGACTATCTGTCTGGACCATTCTCTAAGAGATATAGTACTAGCAACTACTCATCCATAAGACTTTTGAAACCAGAGGAGTTCAAACCATCAACTGATTAGTTAAGATCAGAATCAGGCCCTTACTTTATATAAAGGGAGCAACTATTCACCATCATACCAAAATATATAGGGAAGATACCAGCCCATAAACACCACTTTTGACCTCTTATCAGAGGTTATGGGATCAGCAAATTTTTCAGGACTAGACTAATGAATAAGGACACTCAAGAAGATTCTTATTCAGGAGAAAGATATAACAGTGACCCCAGAATGATAATATCAGTATAGGAGATAGCCTTTCCTTGCAAACCACCAGATTGGAGCACAAGAAGATCATATGGCATAAAAGATAAACAATGATGATCAACTGTGAGTCATTGTGACCACAGTATGAGTATCTTGAGAAATATAAAAGAAGGATCAAGGAACTGCAGTAGTAGCAACCAACAAGACCCACTAATCCCAAAATAGCTCAAAGACTTATTATAAATAAAATGCCTACTGCTTGCCAAACCTCAAGGTCAAGGAACTATCAAGGTACCTCAGTCAAAGAAAAGATATTCCAAGACATCAGAAGAGCTATGAGGACTCACTCAAGAAAGACTCCTAGTGTCAACCTAGATACTGGTAACCCTTATCATTATATCCTCTACTGTTATGAAATATAAACAAGGATCACCATTACTACCAAATGCCTTCAAATATGGCAGGAGTACAAAATAGGAAACCTCCTCTGCCAGGAGTTCCCACATACCAGCCCTCAAGAGTTACAAGATACCACTCCTATAGATATATATGAGATAAGAACAGCTAAGAAGATTTATCAGATCTTCAGACATGCACCATGGTTGATCCCCAACTTAGAGTATGTTAGAGTCTCAGATTTCAGAGACCTGTCAGCCTGCCATATCAATGTACTAGAAACCAGGGTGGCTACAGAAGCCCAGTTCACTATCACTCTCGATAGTGATAAAGTAGAAGACTTCTGATATCCCATCCTCCAGGACAACCAAGACCAATTTCTGCAAGGATTGATCTCAGTATTCTAAGGCCCAAGTATCCAGGTTAGACCTCTCCAAGACCCTACATTTGTTCCCTATTTTGTAGAAGAGAACCTCATAGACTGGAGAGCTCCAGACCTCCTTATTCCTGCTGCCACCAAATGTGATGATATCATTAGTAATTACATCATCCCATGTAACATATGTAAAATACACAACCTATATAATGATGATGATGATGAGATGGATGAGATATTCTTAGATCTCATCTCCTTTGAAGACATCCTGATCTCTGATGAGGATGAAGCTCCTATGGTCCTGAATATTCTGCTCTAAGTCTCTTGGTTATACTGAATAATGCCAGCACTCTTTTTCAGTATAATAGCTGTTCTATTACTGGCATTCTGAGGTGACTCAGAATTATTCTAGTACTATTTTTCTGTATTATTGAAATTATACCAGCATCCTGAACCTATATAACCATCAGTACTGATACTAGAACTTAGTAGTTTTCTCTATTTCAGTACTTTGTTTTAGTTATTGGAATTTATATTTAGCTTTATATCTTAGCAACTATTGAATTGTATTTTGTATAAATATCTCTCTTATTTCCTTTGAAATAAAGTCAGTTCTGATTCACTTACATATAATTTCTTATAAGCAATCTAAAGAGATAACAAGACAGTTTAAAGATAAGAAGTTTGAGGACTATAAGACCTTGAAAAGGCACTCCAATAAGAACTTGCTTATAACAAACTTGAGTTAGTCGAAGAGATATATCTTGAAGAAAATCTGACATATTTGAAGGACTCAGTGACCACCACATGACAACAAGTAAATAGTAATTATATTTTAGCAAATAGGAACTATTTACCAGTAAGTAGTAAGTAATAGTAATAATGATAATATAACAATAATAAGAAGTTTTTCAGAGTACTAAAAAACATTTCACTATATCTTATATATATCTATTAATATTACTTATATTTCTTTATTTATAAATAGATCTGAATTTATATTGAGAGTAATCTTTCATCAATATTACTCAGAATTACTATATTTTTTATCTATTTTCATACTTACAAGTAGAAAATTTTAATCTTTTTTAGTCATCTAGATAGTATCTAGTTGGTCATATCTAGTTAGTCTTTTATTTGTATTCTGGGATATATATATCTTATTGAGCAGGAGTGTAGAAATATCTTAGTTATAGCAACTCAATATATATGTAATAGTACAGCCTGACTATATTATTATTATAATATATATATTATTAATATATAAAAATATATAAGCTAGTAATAAACAATACTACTATCTCTTCTTTCTCCTAAGTATTTCATAACAAAATTGAATTAAGGGTCATTTGAATCAAATTGAGAGTCATTTAAATTAAATTGAGAGTTATTCGAATTGAATTAAGGGTTATTTAAATCAAATTAAAGATCTAATTTGAACCCTATTTTTAAAAAATAAAGTTTAAATTGAATCTCAAATTAAATTAGACCTTTGATTTAATTTGAATTAAATTAAATTAGACCTTTGATTTGATTGAATTAAATCAAATTTGAATTAAATTCAATTTGATTTGAATTATTGAGAGTACTATACTCAGTAAGCCATAGAAAGATAATAGTATTCTACTGAACTGCAAGCTATAGAGGAATTCTTTAATAGTATTCAAAGTATTATATAGACTCATCTATTACAAATTTTATACTTTAGAGTCTATCTATATTATGCTAAGTTTCAAAAGTACTTTAAGTTGGAAAAATTACTAAATAAAAAAGATATAACTAAAGAAGAATGAATTGGATATCCTACATCCAGATTACTATAGCTAAGTGAGTCTATAAACTATTCAAAGATAATAAGTAAGCTCTAGTCTATTTCTAAGGAGTAGTTTCAGAAGATTTCTGACAGATAAAGAGATATTATTAAGAGAATATAATTGAGCAGATTATATAGTATAAGAATATACAATTGATCAAAATATAGAATTTTAAATAAGATGATTTAGAAGTGAAATCACTTATTTAAAAAAAAGTTATAATAATTAATCTAAATTAAAAATAACAATCAAAGAATAAATATTAATTATAGTATCTAAATCTAATTTTTGATATAGTATAATATTATAGTTTAGCAGTTACTTAATCTCTCAGTTGTATAATTTGTATAATTATATAAAAAGTATAGATGTACAGATATACTGATCTCTCAACTATATGAAATAACTTATAGAAAAAGAAGTCTTAACTTAACTACTCTATAGCTAGTAAACTTATATAAATATATATCTCTAGTATATATTATAATATAGTAGATAAATAACCAGAGAAATATAGTAGATTTCTATAACTCTTCTTGACTTCTCAGAGTCATAAGTGATATCTATCTGATCTCAATACCAGACTACCAGGGTAAGGCTCAAACTCTTTTGACCTGAGGTTTATTCACTCTAGATACCGAAATATTTATATAAGTTTGCTAGCTATAAAGTGGCTAAGTTATGACTATATTTCTTATAAGTCACTTTTTATAAGTATAGATCCTCTATATTTGTAAAATCTCTATATTTGTAAAGTTTCTACATTTGTGAAATGATTGCAATCATATGTCTATTTCCTATTTCTATTTCATATCATATATCTCATTTTCTCCTTGAATAGATTATTTTTGATATAAAAATACCTATGTATTTAAATTTCTACATCTCAATATTTATATATTTGTTTCCCCTATATAGACATATTTATGATATATCTAAGCAATTGTTAGAATTTTTTTTAAGGTTCCAAGAGTCTTCAAATAATTAATTCATAATATTGTCAAAAGTCTGATGATAATTCATATGTATGATATCTTTAGTAGAGTGATAGTTTGTATAACAGGTGGTATTCTTATATCATAGGATGGCTTCTAGGCTTATTGAGTATAGAGAGTGGCAAATTATATATCACAGGTTAGTAAATCATATATCATAGATTGGTAAATTATATATTACAGAATAGCTTCCAGGTAGTGCTCCTAATGAGTCAATTTAATCCAGATTGGATTCGGATTGATTCGAATTGAATCCCATCCAGATCAACTCTGATGGGATTCGAATCCCATCCGGATGGATTTGAATCAACCATTGTTTTGATTTCCAAATTAGATAATTAAATGTTTACATCAATAACTCAATGAATAATCCTTCAAATTTGATGATCTTGGTGTCATTTGAAAGCCCTTAATAAGGCCTATCTAATGATACCAAGAACATTGAAATCCGATCATGCGTTGCTGAGTTATGAAGGAACCCATCTGAATCGCCGATTTTGGAAATTTCGTCAAATAGAACGTTTTCCTTAATATCTCGGTAATGCATAATCCGATTTTAATGTTCTTGATATCATTAGAAAGACCTTATTAAGGGCTTTCAAATGACACCAAGATCATCAAATTTGGATGATTATTCATCGAGTTATTGATGTAAACATTTAATTGTCCAATTTGGAAA
>RBNI01005935.1:0-11926 GCA_003990745.1 Jimgerdemannia flammicorona
AAAAAAAAAAAAAAATAATGACCAACTGTGAGTCATTGTGACCATAGTTCAGATATCTTGAGAAATATAAAAGAAGAATCAAGGAACTGCAGTAGCAGCAACCAATAAGACCCACCAATCCCAAAATAGCTCAAAGACTTATTATAAACAAAATGCCTGCTGCTCACCAAATCTCAAGATCAAGGAATTACCAAGGCATCTCAGTTGAAGAAAGAATGTTCCAAGACATCAGAAGAGTCATAAGGACCCACTCAAGAAGGACTTCTAGTGTCAACCTGGGTACTGGTGACTCTTATCACTATATCCTCTACCACTGTGAAATGGAAACAAGGATCACCATTGCTACCAAATGCCTCCAAATGTAGCAGGAGTATGAAATAGGAAACCTCCTCTGCCAGGAGTTTCCACAGACCAGCCCCCAAGAGCTATAAGATGCCACTTTCATGGATATACATGAGGCAAGGACAGCAAAGAAGATCCATCAGATCTTCAGGCATGCACCATGGTCGATCTCCAACTTAAAGTATGTTAGAGTCTCAGACTTCAGAGATCTGTCATCTCACTATATCAATGCACTAGAAGCCAGGGTGGCTACAGAAGCTCAGTCTACTATTACTCTCAATAGTGATGAAGTAGAAGACTTCTGGCATCATATCCTTCAGGACAACTCAGACCAATTCCTACAAGGATTGATCTCAGTATTCCAAGGCCCAAGCATCCAGGTTAGATCTCTCCAAGATCTCACATTTGTTCTCTATTTTGTGGAAGAGAACCTTATAGATTGGAGAGCCCCCAATTTCCATGCTGCTGAATGTAATGATGTTATCAGCAATGATGTCATCCTGTATGACATATGTGAGATGCATGATGAAGCATACAAAGTATGTGAAACACACAACCTACACAATGACAATGATAAGACAGATGAGACATTCATGGATCTCATCTCCTTCAAAGACATCCTGACCTCTAATGATGAAGCCCCTATGGTCTTGAACATTCTGCTCTAAGTCCCTTGGTTATACTGAATAATGCCAGCACCAGTATTCTGATGTGATACTGAATTATACCAGTATCCTGAACTTGTACAACCATCAGTACCAACCCTAGAACTTAGTAGTTTTTCCTGTCCTGGCATTTTATTTTAGTTATTTGAATTTATATTTAGCTTTATATCTTAGCAACCATTGAATTAAATATTGTATAAATACCCCTCTTATTTTCTCTGAAATAAAGTCAGTTGCAGTTCACTTACATACAATCCCTTGCAAGTAATCTAAGAGATAACAAGATAGTTAAAGATAAGAAGTTTGAGGACTATAAGACCTTGGAAAGGCACTTCAATAAGAACTTGCTTATAACAAACTTGAGTTAGTCTAAGAGATACACCTTGAAGAGAATCTGGCATATTTGAAGAACTCAGTGACTACTATGTGACAACTTGGTGCCCATTAGCTGGTGATTCAAGATGAATCCCTCACTTTCAAGCTAAAAAATGAACAACCCCACAACAACTACCCTGATTACAAGAGTCACCCCTACAAGAATTCAAGACAAGATGGAAATGTGTCCCCCTACATTCTATGGATATACTACTGAAGAGTTAATCCTGACCTTTATTGAAGACTTTGAACAATTTGCTGCCATACAAGTCCTTGGTGTGGATGCACAATTGGTCCTTCTATCAGTCAGCCTCAGAGGACCTGCCAGAGACTAGTTCAATGCAGCTACTATTGCTAATAATGGTGCAGCCAAACTTGCCAACATGAAGGCCTTCTTCAGAATAACATACTATATGGAAGAGATCAAGCAAGCTCTCAAGGATCAACTTAATACTATCTGCCAGAGACTTAGTGAAGATCCCAACTCATTCTATACCTAAATCTACCACCAGATTGTCTTGGCTGGCTATGATGATGCCCTCAAGGAACAAATAGCAGATTCAATCTTCCTCAAAGGAGTTCACCCTGAAATTGCCTTAGCAATCTGGTCTACCCCAGCTGCACTGACCCTTGATCAGAAAGTGGTCTTTGTACAGAGATATTGGACTGCCAGACACCCTGCCAAATACTCAATGGAGAAAATAACTAGCATCAAGATGGAATCATCAAAGCTAACTAGTATCATACCTGCCACAGTTGTAAACAGACAACTATCCCCACCTACCCCCAAGATAGACAAAGCTGACCCAGTGGAAGAACTTACCAAGTAGTTCGCTGAGATAACTACACATCTTGGTGATGTTGTTAGAGAAGTCTGAAGAACCAACAGGAGACCAGTGCAGAGATTTGCAGCTACTACAGAAGAATGCAATATCACATGCTTCAGATGTGGAGAAGAAGGCCACTATGCAAAGAATTGCATGACCAAAATGAGATACAAAGCCCAACCAAGCAATGCTAGCAGAACCAGAGAACAAACCAATACAGTAGTCATTGAGGAGATTAGTGATACTGATGATGAAGAATACTACAAGGAGCTTGAATTCTACCCTACTACTGAAGGTACTGGAACCTGGTCCAAGCTCTATGACAAAAAGAGCAACAGCAAGCCAGTTGGAAGACTAAAGAAGACCCCAGCTATTACTATTCAAAGTAAGACTCAACCCAAGGAGATTGATCAAGATATAGAGTTAGATAAAGCTGTCTGCCAAATCATTGAAGGCACTACTCCAGTCTCAGGAGAAAGTGAAAGCAAGAAGGAATAGAAGCTGTGCAAGACCAAGATCCACTAGTATGATATCTACAAGGACCTCAAGAAACCGAAGGTCAATGCTACTTTTGGACAGCTAGCTGAAGTCTCTGCCTTCAGACAGCAGTTGAGAGTAGGACTTGCAGCTACTACCAAAAATCAAGAGTACAAGATTGTAGAAGCTCACAATGCACAGGAAGAATCTGAAAACTCAGGTGAAGAATCCAAAGACCAGCACAAGACATCAGCCTATACCCTATGTCAGATTGAAGACTGTATCTTTAATGCCATCATTGATACTGGTGCTGGAGGATGCCTTATGAGCAAGAAGGCAATTGATCATCTAGGTTGGGATATTGAAGAGTCTACTAAGATGATCTATATTACAGCAGATGGTATACAAGCTACCTCCCTTGGCAAAATCTGAGAAGTCCCCATCAAGATAGGAGGAGCTACCATCCCAGTAGATGTTTGTTACAAGCACTACCAACTATAACATCCTCATTGGCAAACAATAGCTTCACAAGGCCAAGGCCATCATTGACCTCAATGCCCAGAAGATATAGATCAACTATAGAGGAAGAAAGGTATAAGTCTCTATCAATATCCACAAAGGAGTTCTACCAGATATGGAGGAAGGAGATGAAGAGGACACAGAGGTCTTCATGCACTTGGTGAATAAGAACAAGAACAAGAACAAGACACCCAAGCTCACAGATGAGCAGTGGTACAACAAGATCATTGATGGCTATGCCATGCCCCCATAGTACTAGGATGTACTGCTCAGAACACCTGAATGACTGCTGGTTCTATATCAGTGAAGTCAGGAAAATCCATCAACAGAAACACAAGCAAGAAGGCACCAAAGCAAAAAGGAAAGCCAAAGAAGATGACCAGCCCCCTAAGCTTCAGGCTGATAGTGACAATGAGGAGGAATAAGAATCAGACATCACCCTCAAGGTCAAGAAGTTTCACTCTGAAGCCAAGATCCCAGAATACAAGACTAAAGGAGCCATAGGAATGGACCTTACCAGCATTTAAGATACTACCCTCGAACCACAGACCACTACTCTACTTGGTACTGGAATTGGAGTCAAGCTGTCAGAGAACTATACTGGAATTATCAAGACTAGAAGCAGTCTGGCCAAAAGTGAAATCTCAGTTGAAGGAGGAGTAATTGACTCTGATTACACTGGTGAGATCTTTCTCATAGTCAGAAATCACAACCCCACCACCCCATTCAAAGTCAAGAAGTATGACAGGATTGGTCAGATGCTGATTCATGAAATCAAGAAACCTAAGATCATTGAAGCCATCAAACTCATCAAGACCAAGAGAGGAGAACAAGACTTTAGATCTATTGGAAGAGGAGTCTACACCATCACTAAGATTACCAAACTTGAATACAAGAAAGATAAGGACCAGAACAAGCACACATATACCATTGGAAAAAACTTTTCCCTGGAAGAACAACTTCTTGAGATCCTATACCAGAATGAAGGAGTACTTACTACAGACTTCAGAGATATCTATAATCAAGAACCTAAGTACTACCATGAAGTTAACACTAGTGATACCAAGCCCATCTACCAGAAAGCCAGACTCATACCACCTGCCTATAGAGAATGGCTGTGAGCAGAACTCAAGGAAATGGAAGAAGCTAGAATCATCAAGCAAGCTATCAGTCCCTGGGCTTCACCCATTGTCCTTGCCCCAAAGAAAGGAAACAAGCTTAGAGAGTTTGCACCAAGACTCTGCATTGACTACAGGAAGCTCAATGTCATCACCAAGAAGGATAGACAGCCCTTGCCAAATATTCAAGAAATCCTTACCACCCTTGGAAGCAAAGCCAAATACTATACCACCCTGGATCTGTTCTCAGGCTTCCATCAGATTGGTCTCACTCAAGATGCCAGTGAGAAATCAGCCTTCATCACACCTGATGCCACCTATATCTACCTGTGAATGCTATTTGGAATGTGCAATACCCCAGCAAGTTTTCAGTGAATAATAAATAGAGTCTTCAGCAATGAGATTGGAAAATGGCTCTTTGTCTATGTTGATAATGTGATCACCTTCAGCAACACTGCACAGAAACATGTCAATCACATACAGCTAGCTCTCAAGAAGCTCAAGGAGCATGGCCTCTATATCAAGCCCAAGAAATGCAAGTTTGCAGCTCAGGAAATCGCCTATCTAGGACACCTCATCAACCAGACTGGAATCCATACAGACCCTATGAAGATTGAGACTGTTGCAGCCTACCCAAGACCCAGAATGACTACAGAAGTCCATACCATCCTTGGACTGGCCAGCTACTACAGAAGATTCATCAAAGGATACTCTAATATTGCAGCACCTATCTATGAGCTACTGAAGAAGGAAATCAAATTTGAATGGACTAAGAGTACCAAGAAATCTTCAATGAACTCAAGACCAGATGGACCCAAGCACCTATCCTCAGAAGACCAGATTGGAACCTAGAATTCATCCTGCAGACAGATGTAAGTGCTATAGGACTTGGAGCAGTCCTAGCCCAGAAGAAAGATAGACATGAATATGTCATCTCCTATACAAGCCAAGGTACCCGTGGAGCAGAACAGAACTATAAGTCATACAAGCTTGAATGCTTAGCAGTAGTTTGGGCAATAGACAAGTTCTACTACTACTTAGCTGGGAAATACTTTACTATTCAAACAGACTATTCTGCTCTTGCCTGGCTATTCCACACTCTGAACCCCAAAGGAATATATACCGATAGATCTACAGGCTGCAAGAGTATGACTGTACTATCAAGCACTGCTTAGGAAGAACCAACACCAATGCTGATACACTCTCAAGGACACCCCAAAATACTCCCATCAAGAGCATTCAACATGAACAAGGAGCTATACTATAGATTAATCAGCTATCTTAGGCAGCAGAAGATACCTAACCACTTTGAACTCTGGACAATCACTATCATCAACCAGACTTGGAAATAGTTTGAACTAGATAACACTATACTCAGAAAAGGAGAAAAGCTAGTAATACCTAAATACAAGAAGTATCAAGTAATGAAAAAAGTACATGAGCAAGGATACCTAGGAGGAACCAACACATATGACAAGGTAAGAAGAACTATATAGTGGCCCAAGATGGAAAAAGACTTGTGCCAATTTGTCAAAGGGTGTGACAAGTGTCAAAAACAGAAACAAGATCAGCAAGACCAGGTATCTGGGTTATCAAGAATTGAGCCTATCCCCTTCCACCATATTGCAATGGATATCATTGGGCCACTTCCAGTAACACTATCAGAAAACCACTATATTATAGTTATTGTAGACCTCTTTACCAAATGGATAGAAGCAGGAGTATTGTAAGAAGCCAATGCCCTCTCTATAGCTGACTTCCTGCACCAAGAAATCATCTGCTGCTACAAGATACTGAAGCAAATCACAACAGACTGTAGTACAAAATTTGTCAATGGATTCCATGAGATAATGTATCAGAAATATAAGATCCAGCACATCAAGACTATTACATACCACCCTCAAGGAAATAGACAGACAGAGAGAACTAATAAGACCCTCAAGAATATCCTGGCAAAGATCTCAGAGACATATGAGAATTGGGATAATTATCTCCCAACCACCCTCTCTATTCTATAAGACATATGGTCACAGAGCACACACTTTACTCCAAGAGAACTGCTCTTCAGAGAAGAAGATTCTGATGGAACCTCAGCCACAAATCTAGATCTAACTTGGAGACAGATTGATGCAGAAATCCAGAGACTACACCAAATCAGGAAGAAGGCTGAAGATTACATTATCAAGTTACAAGCACTGACAAGGAAGAATGCAGAAAAGAATCACAAGACCCTAGAACCCATCTGAATTAGAGAAAAAGTTCTACTGTATTGAAATATAGTAGAAGCCTCATGGTCACAAAAACTGGAGCTCAAATGAGAAGGACCCTTCTATATGCAAGATATCAAGGAAACTACCTTCTGACTTAGAAAAATCTCAGGAACCATACTGCCTACTATAGTACATAGGAATAGACTCAAGAAGTACCATGAACCTATATAAGAGAAGCAAAACATGATGACCACCTGTGAGGTTCTAGTCTGCGAATCATAACAGCATGTCCCATGACCAGCAGACTATCTGTCTGGACCATTCTCTAAGAGATATGATACCAGCAACTACTCATCCATGAGACTTTCAAAGCTAGAGAAGTTTGAACCATCAACTGATTGGTCAAGATCAGAATCAGGCCCTTGCTCTATATGAAGGGAGCGACCCTTCACCATTATGCCAAAATACAAAGAGAAGACACCAGCCTATAAATACCACTTTTCAACCCCTTGCCAGAGGTTATGAGATCAGCAAATTTTTTAGAACTAGACCAATGAATAAGGACACTCAAGAAGATCCTTATTCAGGAGGAAGATGTAATGGTGATCCCAGAATGATGACATCAGCACAGGAGACAGCCTTTCCTTACAAGCCACCAGATCAAAGTACAAGAAGATCATATGATATATGAGATGAATGATGATGACCAACTGTGAGTCATTGTGACCACAGTTCAGATATCTTGAGGAATATAAAAGAAGGATCAAAGAACTGCAGTAGCAGCAACCAATAAGACCCACTAATCCCAAAATAGCTCAAAGACTTACCATAAATAAAATGTCTGCTGCTTACCAAACCTTGAGGTCAAGGAACTACCAAGATATCTTAGTTGAAGAAAGAATGTTCCAAGACATCAGAAGAGCCATGAGGATCTGCTCAAGAAGGACTCCTAGTGTCAACCTGGGTACTGGTGACTCTTATTACTATATCCTCTACTACTATGAAATGGAAACAAGGATCACCATTACTACTGAATGCCTCTAAATATGGCAGGAGTATGAAATAGGAAACCTCCTCTGCTGGGAGTTCCCACAGGCTAGCCCCCAAGAGCTACAAGATGCCACTCCCATGGATATATGTAAGGCAAGGACAGCAAAGAAGATCCATCAGATCTTCAGGCATGCACCATGGTCGATCCCCAACTTGGAGTATGTTAGAGTCTCAGACTTCAGAGATCTGTCATCCTGCTATATCAATGTACTAGAAGCCAGGATGGCTACAGAACCCCAGTCCACTATCACCCCCAATAGTGATAAAGTAGAAAACTTCTGGCATCCTATCCTTCAGGACAACCTAGACCAATTCCTATAAGGATTGATCTCAGTATTCCAAGGTCCAAGCATCCTGGTTAGACCTCCTCAAGACCCCACATTTGTTCCCTATTTTGTAGAAGAGAACTTTATAGATTGGAGAGCCCCTGATTTCTCCGCTGCTGAATATGATGACATCATCAGCAATGACATCATCCTGCATGATATATATGAGATGCACAATGAAGCATGCGAAGTATGCAAAACACATGACCTATATGATGACAATGACAAGACAGATGAGATGTTCACAGACCTCATCTTCTTCAAAGACATCCTGACCTCTGATGATGAAGCCTTTATGGTCTTGAACATTCTGCTCTAAGTCTCTTGGTTACACTGAATAATGCCAGCACTAGCATTTTGATATAACACTGAATAATGCCAGCACTGGTATTTTGATATGATACTGAATTATATCAGTATTCTGAATCTATACAACTATTAGTGCCAATCCTGGAACTTAGTAGTTTTTCCTATCCTGGCATTTTATTTTAGTTATTTGAATTTATATTTAGCTTTATATCTTAGCAACTATTGAATTATATTTTGTATAAATACCCCTCTTATTTCCTCTGAAATAAAGTCAGTTCCAGTTCACTTATATATAATCTCTTACAATTAATCTAAGAGATAACAAGACAGTTAAAGATAAGAAGTTTGAGGACTATAAGACCTTGAGAAGGCACTCCAATAAGAACTTGCTTATAACAAACTTGAGTTAGTCTAAGAGATATACCTTGAAGAGAATCTGGTATATTTGAAGGACTCAGTGACCACTATATGACAATAGATATAATATATCAGACTTTGTTCTACTCAGGAGTAAGATTATGATTATTTCTGGATTACTTATTATTGTTATTAGATTTCTTGCTCAATGCTTGAAATATATATTAATTATATATATACTATTATATTGACAACTTCAGCCTAATATGTAAGAATATAATAATCTGACCCATACTTACCATTTCTATAGCTGTATAGCTCAGCCATACTGTTCTGCTATAGTATATATAGTACTGTTATCTGATAGTATATACTATGTTTTCTCAAGTACTACTTGAATATACTATTGATATATTCATATCTCTTGTCTGAGTATATAGTATATATTTTACATTCTGTTTCATTTTTTACAATTGCTTTAAACTCTTTAAATTTCACTGAGACTTCACTCATTACTAATAAGAAATATACATATACTTTATATATATAATTATTGATAAATATAATAAAATATCTTTTTTCTCTACAGAAAGTAGTATATATTAGACTATATATTAGACTATATATATCTAAATAGATTAAATTGAGTGATATTTCATCTATTTCTCAAATAGATATTGGGATCTTTTGTTTACTATATAATCTTTATAGAAGTTATTATCATCATATATTACTAGTAATTCTTATATAGATCTATTCCTAATAATTCTTTCTAGACTAAATTTTTTTATATTGATACTATATATTAAATATATCAGACATAGTTATCATATATAGAGATTTTTATATTACTTGGCATACTATTAATTATATAAAGATTATCTTATTTCAACACTATCATAATCTTCTTATTATTCTTCAAACTATATACTATTACTCTCATTAGATACATATATATATATTTCTTTATTACTACAGACTATTATTTTACTGATTGAAAAGAGATTATTTTCCATTTTTAGAATATATAGTATATCTTGAAAAGTACTAATAGGCTCTATGATATTTCTATATAGATATATACTAGTGTTTCCTCTTTCTTGAGTATATATAATATTGTTATTATCTAATTTAATTGGTACCAGATACTTGAAGAACTCATACATAGAGAACCATTCTTAGTAGGTTATTATATATTATATGATATCTGAATCTATAAGCTTTACATCATTGTCATCAGCTATATTGATATATACTTCATTTATGTTGTTACTTTTTACTAGCTTAAAAGTATATAGTTTAGGTATAAATTTAGATAATGTTTTCTCCAAATGCTCAGTATGTATTATTATATATAGAATATGGTTTTATTAGTTTTGGCAGTATTTATATTATATTGCTCTTTACTATCATATTTCTTTCTACTGCTCCCATATTGTCAATACTGAAATCTATACTTATTTTCATTATTTTTCTTATTTTTACAATAGTAGTCATTTTGTATATATTTATACTTACTATAGTAATAGTAGTTTCTATTAATTTTTTTTATATTTTTGGTCTTATTGGTACTTCTTACCTCATCTGTATGATCTGTAGAATACTTTCTCATCATTATTATTACTACTATTTTCTTGATATATCTCTTTGTTAATAAGGCTCATTGTTATATAAGTATAGTTTATGAGTTTTCTACTCTCATATATAACTATTATTACAATATTATATATCTTAGAGAAATCTCTTATAAGGATCAGAATCTTATCTTTATTGCTAATATACTCTGCTGGTATACTTAGGGAATTTACCTGATTCATCAGATCATTAATATAACTGACATATTCACAGATACTCTTCTTGGGTTTTATTTATATATTGAATAGCTGAGATTTTAGATGGAATCAATTTGATGAGAATGCTTATATATAATGATTGTGTAGAGTCTCTTATTTATTGTGAGCTATCATAGCATACATTATAAGCTTCATTCACTGGTTTAATAATGTGAATGCAATCTTTTATAATGCTCAGTAATTATTTGTAGTATTATAATCTTGAATCTGTGCCTGCAGTTTCATATACTCTGCCAAGCTGCATTCTTTTAGAAGATTGCTCATATAGAATATCCAAATAGCATAGTCCTTACTATCAAAGATAGAAATCAATCTCTTGGCTATATTTATGTTTGCTATGAGAACTATGATCATTATACCCATTTCAGGGGTACCCACACCTGCTGTGTTTGTTATGCTCATGCTGGTTCCTTGGTTCATCTGCACTGACATCTTGGTGTAGAGTAGCATATAGTCTTAGAGAGGTGTTTCTTATTAGCTACTAAGTGGGGCTCATAACCTTTGTTGTAACTTAGTTGGAATATGGTGTGGGGAGAAGAGAGGAGCATTGTTTATTATTCCAGATAGTGTGTATTTATGCTGCGAGTAACATAACTAAAAGATGACCATTTGGTCTGTTAATATATTTTGCAGGAGTGATCGCTTAAAATTTAAATTCTGCCCGCCACTGCGTCGATTGACAATTTGCATGCAGGGCGGAATGTTCTATTTTTTATTTTATTTTATTTTTTTTTTTTTTGGGGGGGGGAGAGAGGAAGAGAGGCATATTCTCTCGGGGTATAGATTCCAAATCCCAAAACACGAGCAAAGTTTGGGATTATTCACCTTCCAGATGCCATGGACGTCCTACAATAACTGTCTTGATGTTTTCTATCGGACGTTTCATAAAGACATTAACGATTTCATTTGCTAGAACTCTCACACTAGTGCTTCTAAAGAATTGGCGTTGGGGTGTCTTCATCCATCACTACACCACTTCAATTTTCCTTTTGGGAAAGCCGACACTCTTACATCGCCGCCGACAAAGCCATCACGTTATGTGATACAAATCTTTTTTCAGATGCATCTGCGTGGTTACAGGGACTCCCTATGTTAAAATTCCAATGTACACGATGAATTGTAAAGTGTGGTGAAGTTTACATGGCGAGCGGCAATGGCCAACACAGTTTGTTACAAGATGTAAAATGTGATTCCATTGTATTTACACGGTAGCAAAGCAAATGTCGGGTGGTTTACTTGGTGAGATTTCAAGCGCGCAGAACGATGAAAGAGAAAGGCTTTTTTTACGCAATAGCATGAAATATAATACCAGAACGTACATCCACTTGTGTTCCTCTTGCCGACTTACCTACCCTCCCAACCACTTCCTTTTGTCCTATTTTTCGCGTGCTCAACTACACCCTTACTTCCAGTGGCATCATATTAAAATAAATAAATAAAAATAGAACGATCGACCTTCGGCTCGCTTTCCTTCGGACCGCATGAAGACGTTGCCCCC
>RBNI01005936.1:0-11926 GCA_003990745.1 Jimgerdemannia flammicorona
AAAAAAAAAAAAAAAGATGTGGCAATTTGGAAGAGCAAGGTCAGGATTTTGGTTTGGAAAGACAGAGGGGAGATACAGGATGTGAGGAGCTGGGGGGAGAGACTGGTCTGGGATAAGTGGATTTGTGTAGGCTGGGAGCTGGTTACAGTTGGCTCCTATTACTACCCTGCTGTATGGGGTGAGCATGTAGATTGGGTGAAAGGTCTACAAGAGAGTGGGATCCTTGTAGAGGCTGGGGTGGATATGCTTGGGGGAGATTTCAATATGGTTCAAGACATACTGATGGATAGAACAGATAGAGGATGAGGTGCTAAGAGCAAGAGTGGAGAACTGGTAGTATGGAAGGAAATAGAAAGACTAAGTGCACTGGCAGACGCTAGTAGGGAGTGCTGGGGGGATAAGAGGATTTATACACATTGGGCAGGGGGCCTGGAGACAAGAATCGACTGGATTCTGATAGCCAGTTACTGGGGTCTAGATGTTTGGAAATTACTAGAGGTGGAATGGTATCCATGGTCAGATCACTGGGGGCTTTTGGGACAGGAGTGCTTTGGGGGAAGTGGGGATGGGCCTGGACATTGGCACCTTAATTCCTCTTTGTTAGATGACAAGACCCAGTGGGATGAGTAAGCTAAAGACATTCAGCTGAGGGTGGAGAACTGGTGGTGGGAAGGTGCCTCAGTTGGGGTTCAGTGGATGAGGATGAAGGAGATTGCCAAGATTTACTGGAGTGAGGCTGGCAAAGAGGCAGGGAAGTAGAGAAGGTGAAGAGTACATTGGGCTTCTACTAGATTGACTAGCCTTCTGGAGGAGTGGGCAAGGCTGATGATGTTAGAGAGAGAAGAAGATTGGAGATTAATGAGGGTGAAGATAGAGGTTGGGGAACTACAATAGATACTGCAAGAAGAGGAAGAGGTAAGGGTACAGAGCTTGGCAGTATAGCTTCATTGGCAGGATCTGGAGGAAGGAGAGAGGCCTTCCAAGTTTCTTACAAGGGCCCTTAGGGCAAGAAGGGTACAGCAACAGTGAGAAGGAGTGCTTGACTCAAATAGTATACTAGTACATAGTGTACAGGACATTCTTGGATCGCTGAAGGAGCAATGGAGTAGATTGTGGAGTGAGGAGGAGGGTGGGGTGGATGCTACTGCCATTGACCAAACATTGGAGGATTGGTATCCACCACAAGTAGAGAGGCTAGGTGACCTGGTGATGCCTGTACAGGAGGATGAGATCCACCAGGTTCTTGCTGCAATGACACCAGGTATGACTCCTGGGGAGGATGGTCTGCCCTGAGACTTCTGGAAGCAAATGGTTGGAGTCTCAGGTGTGATGAGAGAGATGACAGCATTGTGCGACTTTATTCTACAGACAGGGAGGTGGGTGGGGGAGCAGGATCTTGGGCTGGTGACACTGCTTTATAAGAATAAAGGAAGATAGGAGGATTGGAAGAACTGGTGACTGATAATGTTGCTAGATATAGATAGAAAGTTGGTGACTAAGGTGGTGGTTGCAAGACTACAGAAGGTGGCCCAGCAAGTCATGGGTGTTGAGCAGAGGAGATTTGTAGGTGGTTGGCTTATCAGAGATGGCACAGCCTGGGTACATAGAGTTATTGAAGGGACAAGGGCCTGTGGACTGGATGGGCATCTAGTCTTCTTGAACCAGAAGAAGGCTTATGACCAGGTGCAATGAGTCTAACTGGTGAAAGTATTGGATTGAATGGGGGTTCTGTACCAATTCTGGTCAGCAATGGTCAGCCTACTGGAAGGGAGTAGGGCTGCACTCATATGTAATAGACATAGAGGGGTAGCATTCCCCTTAAGTAGGGGGGTGCCCCAGGGGGACCCACTGTCCCCCATTTTATATGCTCTTTTCCTAGAACTCCTCATGAATAGAATTAGGCAAAGAATAGTGGAGCTCTCAGTCCTTGACATTGGGTGGAAAGTTGGGGCCTTTGCAGATGACATGGTGGTTGGTTTGGGACCAATCACTAATGTTGAGGAGCTCAAGAAGACAGTGGAGTGGTATGAGGAGAACTCTGGGACTAAGCTGAATTAGCACAAGTGTGAAACGATGGTACTAGGCAATGGCCTGGTGGGAGGGGAGGTTATAGGAACAATCATCCCCATCAGTGAGGCAGTGTGGTACTTGGGCATCTATTTATCAATCTATGGATCAGTTCTGCCTAGGCTTTGGTAGGAGCAGAGGATTGGAATCTGGGAGGAGGCCCTGTAGGGTTGGGGGGGAAGACACTTTTCTCTGACAGGGCAGGTCTCGATTTTGAATGTCTACTGGCTGCCGAAGTTGTGGTATCTGACTTATCATCTGGACTTCTCAGCCTGGTTGGTGAAGAGATTGATGAAGTTGGTGAAGAGATGGATTTGGGCTAGCAGGCGGAGTCAGATTGGTTGGGAGACCTTGTCCTTATCAGTGGTAAGAGGTAGTCTTGGGCTGGTTGACTTTCCAAAACAGTTACACTGCTTGAGAGCATGGTGGCTAAAGAGGGCAGTGGAGTTGAGAGGAGGTAGTTAGGTTCCCCTGCTACAGAAGATCTGGAAGAGGTGATCATTACCAAGAGGCTCAACTGGTGATCTCCTCTCATTAGTTGGACTTTGGAACACTGAATAACTGCAATATAAAGGATTTTGGTGGGGGATAGTGGAGGGGATGTACCACATTGGAATTTGTTGGCAGAGGAATAAAGGAGAGGTAGCTTGGAACCCGGCAATGTGGAGATGAGATCGTATACTGCTGGATAGCACACCTTTAATTGTATTCAACATTGGTGATAGAATGGAATACCAAAGGGGACTGGGCCAGGATCTGTGGCCTAGCAGTTGGCAAGGAGTTGGAATTGACAAAGAGTGGAACTGGTATGGTGTTTGGACCTGGAGTGCTACAGTGAGAAAGTGGATATTGCCAAAGTACTGGGTGGTCTGGTGGCACATGCTGTGGAGGAATGTAATACTCAACTTTCACTTGGGGTACCTTATCATAGAGGGTTGTTTTGACTGTGAGGAGTGCCATAATGTAGAACAGGAAGGGGGTTATATACAGATGCCAGAATATTGGCTAGGAGAGTGTGAGGTGTTGGGGGACTTTTGGCAGGCAATTGGGGATTGCTTGGGAGTAAGGCATAGGAGAGATGAAGTATGGGAGAGGTGGGAGGACTTGAGGGATAGATTGGTAGAGGAAATAGGAAAGGAGTAGCTTACCTTGGGCTGGGCTTTGGCTATTTGGGTGGGGCTGGCCAGTCACTGGTTATTTGTTTTTGAGAATGGGAGGAGACAGGGCTTGGGGGACCAGTTGTTGCAGTGGCATAGGCTTATGGAAGATACCTTAACAGGCTAGTGGCTTGGTTGGGGGCTGTAAGGTGGTCAGAGGTGCTGCTTGGTGGAGAAAATTTGTGGACAGAGTGAGGGGAGAGTTGGAGTAGTTGGTGAGAGGGTGATCTTTATTTGTAAAGAGGAGGAGAGAGACTCCCCTATGGGGATTGGGTAGTGAGTTGTGGTGATGTATACTTATTCATAGACTAGTAATAAAGGTGGAGTCCAAGTAACTATAAAAAAAAAAAAAAAAAAAAAAAAAAAAAAAAAAAGTACCATCTGTAGTAACTATACTATTATTCTTGAGTACAAGCTTGGTAAGAATCTTAAGACTTTTGATGAGATTCTGATTGATGAAGTTCCCTATAGCTCTACTGTCTATGAGTACTTAAACTTCTTTTTCTTTGACTAGGCCTTTGAAAATGAGTATAACTTGAGCTCAATTTTCACTAAAACTTACTGCTTAATCAGTACTGCCAAAACCTTTTTGATCTTATTTAGTTTTAGAGAGTTCTTGGACTTCTGTAATCTTGAGTTGACTGGCTTTTTCTAGAATTATTTATGTGACTCAGTCTCCTTCCTTAACTATGTAGTCTTGATCCTTTTAGTTAATAAGTAGAACTTGAATTTGTCCTTAAAAGTCTAAATTAATGATACCAGTACCTACATCTAAATGATGTTTGATACTGAGTCCTGATTGTAGTATAATTCTAGTATAATGTCCTTCAGAATATTGAACTGCAATTTCAGTAGACACCAGAGTTTAGTCCTTGGCTGAAATAGTGACTTATTTGACTAAGTATAGGTCAATACCAATGGCTCTTTCTATTTCATATTAAGGGACCTGGGCCTTCAGATGAAGCTTCTTGACCTTGAGCTTAGGTTGACTGGTAGTGAGGTTGACAGATATATCCTTGGACAATACAGTGACTAGTCTTGAGGGTTCACTAGTCTTCTTAGAATATTTGGTTGCAATATATCCTATTTGGTAATAGAAAAAACAGACTCCAGATTTCTTCAGGCAGTCCTTTTCTTTAGAGATGAGCTTGGTGTTCTTTTTATTCATAGTGTCTAAGTCCATTAGTGTCAGGCTAACTATTCTTGGTTGGTTTCTGTGGTAGTTCTTGAAGTGGTTTTTCTTATAGTATTCTGGTTCAAAACAGTTACCAAAGGTGATAACATTAAACCTATTGGCAATTCTCATAGCTTCATCAAGGCTTTGTGGCTCTTCTAGCTTGACCTTAACTTATATGTTTTCTTTCAGACCTCAGACATAGTGATCTATCTTTTTGTCCTCTATTATTGCTAATAGTTTAAGTAAGATTGATAGGAATTATACATTATAGCTTTGTACAGACTTGAGTTGCTTGATGTTTACTAGTTTATCTCTGGCTAGCTTGATAGCATTAGCAGGCTTAAACTACCTATGAAGGGCTCTCTTGAAGGCTTCCCAATCCTTGATTCATATATATAAGTATATAGATATAGTTATAATGTGATTGCACTACCAAATAGCTACATTCTCTCAAAGAAGTGTGGTAGTAAATTGGACTTACATATCTTCATCCATTCTTGTGAGCTCAAGGTATTGGTCTAATTGGAAGATCTATATATCTGTAGATAATCCTTCTTAGTGACTGTTAAAGATATCTAGTTTGAGTGACTTAAAACTAACTGGTACTATGGCAAAATGTGATGTACTTACAGTTCTTGTTTCTGCTATTCTAGTTATATTTGAAGTTCTTGGATTTGGTGGATCATAGTATTGATCATATCCTCTATACTGGCTTGTAGTTCTTCTGCTTCTCCAAAGAGGTCTAGCTGGTAGACTGACTCTTTACAGCTTATTTTGGGTTTGTGTGACTAGTTGTGACTGGTTTCCAAATTTGTGTGAGGTTTCTTAATAAGGCAAGATGTAATAATATCACTGTTACTAAGTGTAATTATTCTAGTTTTTTTAAGAGAAAGTAGCTAAATCTGAAAGTTCTAGTTGGCCTAAAGTAGCTCAAAGAGATACTTAAAGGTTCAAGTGTTCTTGAAGGATTTCTGGAAGAAAATATTCTGAGCTTTATTCAGGTAGAGAATAAGAATATTTATATATGATCTAAAAGAAAGATCTGGAAGAATCTTGGAAAAAAAGAGAAATATCAAGAAATAGATTCTCAGCAAAGCTGACTAATACTATTCTACAATGTTCTGAAAGGTTCCATGACTAGCTAAGATAAGATACTTAGTGCCAAGGAAAGACAAGAATATTCTAGTAGTGTCTGGGTACTGAGAGAAGATTTCTAAGCAAATAGAAGGTAGTAGAACATAGTAGAATATTCAAGAAATGACAAGAAAGACTAACTAAAAGACATGAAAATGTACTAAAACTAAATATGACTGTAAAATTGTTACACAATGCTGTCATTCAGATCCATCTTAAACCCCATACATTACCATATATCTTTGATATATTTTAAATACTTTATTACTAAATATACTACATATCTTATTTACTCTGATTGTCAGAGATCTCATGTTAACAAGTGTATGTATTGAACTTAATGAACGTTGAACTGAACAAACGTACTGAATTAAATAAATGCCGCCAATTTTTGTTTGGTTGGACATGACTATCTAGTTGATTTGAAACTTTCACATTGTGTTTATGCGATAGTGACTATATCAAGGGTGTGCTTTATCCAGGGTTAGTCTGCGATAAAATTTCCGTTCCCAAACTGTATCGTGTGTGTGATTATAATTATCGAGTGTGATTATCGAACTTTTTGCGTTGGAAATTTTAAGATAAAGCTCGGATTTCGTGGACGCTATCGGCAAATATCTTACCTTAATATTTTGGTTAGGTAGATGGTCAATCCATTTCTATGTAAAGATCTTCATACAGGCGCTGAAAGGGAGAGACCAAGCAAGAAAAAAAAAAAAAATCGGGATAGGTATGTGCTAGTTTCTTTTTCCTTCCCTTCGGAGACAGGTTTCTAAAGTGAGTTCACACATTCAGGTGATGATATAAGTCTGCACTTGACAGCCTGGGAACCTCCGTATTTGAACTTCTCTTAAGAGACTAGTGTCGTTACGCAATTCAATAAGCCGCCTTCATCAGACGAGTGAATTCATCAACATTGATGTTGTGTTGCGCATTGCCTTCACAAAAATCTCTGGCGTCACATCACAACTCCTTGAAAGACATAACGATGAAAACGAAAAGAAAGACTCGAACGTCACTCTTGAGTGTGATTTGGAATATGCGCAATTGCTTATCCAAGCCGAATAATCTCGGTCAGGGCGCCGGCCCCAGCCCCATTTCCGACGTGGGCGGATTTATTTGGTTTTCGAAACAATAGGTTGTCATGGCAAAATGCAAAACATCGTGTGAATAGATAATTTGGATGACAGCATGGCTATGAGGCGTTGGAAAGCATGTTACGACGTCCGGCACTGGCTCCGCGCTCGTTCCTATCTCTCTGGTCACCGATTTTTCGGAGCACAATTTTTCCAAACCCATGATGACGTATTATAGATACCCCGATCAAATTCCAGGCCACCCATCCATCCACCTCGATCCATTATTGCCGCCAAACCATGTCCACCTACGATAGAGAACCCCTCGACCCCTGGCGGGATTCCAACAACTTCCCCGAGCTGCAGGGCCCGGCCGTCGAGGCTGCGCTCGCCAACGAAACCCTCATCGACGAAAGAACCTCCCTGCTTGGGAACAGGGCGTACCTCGACGACGACGACGACGACGATACCTACGGGGACGAGAGCGGGGACCACCAAGAACGTCGCCGCGGCATCGAGATACATGCGTCCGGAAAATTTTGGAGGGACATGCGGATCGTTGGGCCGCAGGAGGCGAAGATATTGGTCAAGTACTCGGGACCGCTGATCATCACGTATATGCTGCAAATAGGTTTGAGGATCGTGGATATTTGGTTTATTGGTAGGTTTCGTGGGTACGGCGGTTTTTTTTTATTTTATTATTACGGATGAGGCCGCTGGATATTTTAGGATTTGAAAATGCTCACTTGAATTCCCCTTATCGCTCTTCTTCTTGTTCGACAGGTCATTTGGGCGCAACTGGTACGTGATCTCCTAAATTTACATTATCGAGCATGCCCGAAACCCATTCCATCATCATTTATCATCCAACCATCAATTCACGCAACATCTCCTATCACTAGAACTCGCTGCTGCCTCTCTCGGCGGCATGTTCTGCATGATCACCGGCTTTGCTCTCGGTTGGGGCATGACAACAGGTAAATTCCCTCTCTCTACATGTTCGTCCCCTTCATCCCATCAAACTCACAATATTTCTCTCCCTCCTTCTAGCCATGGATACACTCTCTTCGCAGGCACACACGGGTGCGACGAATCCGCAAATGGCGGGCCTGATTCTGCAGCGCGCCGTCCTTATCCAGGCATGCCTGTGTGTGCCTATCTCCATCATCTGGTTCAACGCCGAGAGCATCCTTATTTCCCTCGGGCAGACTCTGGAGCTTGCCGAGATGGCTCAGCTGTATATCTGGATTATCTGGCCAGCGTTGCTGCCTACCCTGGCCACTGCGTGCCTGAGGAAATATTTGCAATCGCAAGGTGCGTGCCTCTCTTTGTTGTCATTATGGGCTATCCCCGATACCGATTCGCCCCTCATTCCCCTCCCTCTGCTCTTTCCCATAGGCCTCATGCGTGCCACAACCCACATTCTCTTCATCGCCTTCCCCTTCAACATCCTTTCCAACATCTTCTACCTCCGCTTCCTCAATCTGGGCTTTATCGGCGTGCCACTTGCCATTTCCACCACTTACTACTTCATCATTATCGTCATGATCCTCTACATCCGCTTCGCGACCGACTACCGCAGGTCCTGGGGGGGTTGGTCACGCGACGCCCTCAAGGGGTGGGGGGTGTTCTTGAAGCTTGGTAAGAGAGTGTGTGTTGGGAAACGACGAGTTAGCTGTTTGAGAAAAGGTGTCATCGACGGTCAGTATGTTGTCAGGTTGCCAACGTGCTCACATATATGACGCACCACACTGGTCCATCTTGATCATAGGTGTTCCGGGCATGCTAAGTGTCTCCACGGATTGGGCGTTCGAAGTCTGTGCCATTGCTGCTGGTAGGTATAAATGTTTATTTTGCAATGTTTAAAACTCAATGACCCCGTAATAACCCATTGTTCACACGACGCCACCAGGCGTACTCGGCAAGACGAGCCTAGCAGCCCAATCCATTGCCGTATCGTCCAATACCTTCCTCATCATGATACCCTTGTATGTACACACCCCTCGTGTTCTTGTATTCCTCTCCCCGACCACCCGATCTTCATACAACGTTTTTAACTTCCCTTTCTCCCAAATGTCAATCCCCTCCAGTGCCATCGCCATCTCGACGGCCGTCCGGACCGGCCACAACCTTGGTGCCCTGCGGCCCAACGCGGCTAGAGTGACGGCATGGTGGAGCGTTGTGATCGCCGTGTTCGTGTGCGTGACCAACTCGTCGCTTTTGATCGCGCTCAGATACCGGTACGCTCGGTGGTTTACCGACGACACGGACGTCATCGGCGTCGTCATCGAGCTCGTGCCCGTCGTGGCGGCCACGCAGTTTTGTATGGTATGTGCGGGGACTTTTGTTCCACGATTGGCTTGATGTGTTTAGACAGGGGCGGATCGTCGCGTTCAAACACTTTCATTTACCTATATTACATCACAAATCCCCAACAGGGCATTGGCGCTATCCTCTCTGGCGTCCTCAACGGCTCTGGTCGGCAGCGGACCGTCGCCCTGCTCAATATTTCGTCCTACTTCCTTCTCGGTCTCCCTCTGGGTCTCTTCCTGTGTTTCAGGTGCGACATGGGTCTCGTCGGGATCTGGTGGGGCGTCTTCGCCGCCGGCGTTATCAAGATCTCTGGCGAGATGCTCGTAGTCGGATACACGAACTGGGTCGGCGAGGCCGAACGCGCCGTTAAGAGGGTTAGGGAGGGAAGGAGGGTCGGTGGGCGCCAGTATTAGGATTAGGAGGGGGTCGTGTATTCGCCAGCGGTATACCTGTTTTGTTCGCCTCCTTTTACTTTTTAGATTTTTCCTTTTGAACTTTTGTAATTTATTAGTGTGGGCTGACCATAATTCGATCATGGTTATGGAAACCAGAGTACCATTGTCTTCTTCGGTATTATCTGTATTTAAAGCTACTTAATGTATCTCCTGTGTTCTCGATTCCCTCAAGTTATATTGCTATTCATATATACCGCCTGCGTTTTTTGTCTGTGTCAGATCTTTTTTGCTTTCGTTGGGCGGGATCACCAATTCTGGACACCACGACAACAAGCAGGGCCATTGACAAAATGCGCCCTGATGTAAAAATATTTAAAAATGGCCCATCCACATCTTTCGCATTGCACATCCGTTTCTATTCGTTCCCTCTCCAATTACAGCCATTTTGAATCTATTGTGTCGTTTTTATGGACGCCGTCGTCCGTACAGCCCCCGTAATGCTCCAAATAATAAAAAGTGGGTTGTCATCGCACATTCCAGAATTTGTACTAGTTCGTAGTCCGTGTGTGATCTCCCTTGGCTGAAGTGTGTGTTTTCGACAACCATTTTTATCTCACGCCATCCGTTTTAGTTTTATTGTCAAAGCAAGCTATAGCGTGCCACTCGACGGATCACTCATTGGGATTTGGCTAGTTGTCGCTTTGTTCGACCGATCGTCTTCCGGGAACCTGAATCTTCGGGACATAAGCCTGAGGGTTTCTGAAACTGAATGTAATCGTCGGGAGCCAACCGCTGGCTCCTTGAAGGGACGTGGAGAAAATTTTCGACGTATGGCCTTAATGAATCGTTTGGAAGGTGGGAAGGCGTAAAAATCTAGGATGGATATGCTTTTTGTTGGCAGAGGGGCAACGAGGCTTCAGAACGCCGAATTAAAAAGAACGACGAATGGGGCATATGCTTTTGGATCGTGGTGGTACCTGAGAGATGCTGCGATGGCAGTCGGGAGGACATCCAACTCTCTATATGGGGTGCTAGTGTCGCTCCAAACAGAGATATTTAGTGCAATAAATAGCACAAGGAGGAGTGTCCCCATACCGGTCAGGTACCTAGTATATAGACAGATCAATTCGACAATCATTAACCGTGATCGAAATGCGACATGCTCGCCAAACGTCGACAGCTGTCACTCACCATATTCCGGCGGCCACGGCTACCGAACGCCCATCATCTAAGCCCGTCCTCATCACGATCACCGGAGCGAACGCATACCAGTACGCAAAGAACACCACCACAGGCCAGTATACCTGGCTCCAAATGTTGACAATGGTATAAATGCTGTCTTTGACGTCGCGCTGAGCGCTCGACCAGGGGATGACCAAGATCAGACCCATGATGCACACTAGGTTGTTCAGAACGGTTGCAGCGATGGTGATCCGGTAAAGCTTATTGACGCGGTCCCCGTGAATGTAGAATTTGGCACCCAAGGTCAGCGTGATGGCGACCAGAAGGTTGACGTACAGGGTCAAGAGCACGGGTCTCAGGGCGATGTAGTGAGACATGTCGACCAGACCGTAAGAGCGCAGTGCGTTGACGACCACCCAGCCGAGCATCATGACCCCCATAACCACACAGCTGTATCGGAGCCTGCTGGGGTCGAGGATCGCTTTTCGGACGATAATGCCACAGCTAATGATGCTATAGACAATGCTAAACACTACCATGATGTATGCTGTACGTGTATGGAATTGCGAATCTTGCTGTTCGAGCGGCTGTTGAGGTGTTGGTAATGAATCATTCATCTAAGTAGGTGGAAGAAATTCAAAGGCGACAATCCAGGTTGTCCTATAAACTCATGCCGAGGCCAACAAAGCAAAAGGACTGGATTTCTGAACATGACGAGGTTCGACAACAATGCGAACATGATTACGTGGACTTTGTCGCGAACCACAAGGTTATTATTCGCAATTATTAAGAAATGAGTCAAATTAAAACCGAGACAAAGGTAGTAACAAAGTTAGTGATGAATGAAGACCAAGTCCGGAATTGACTAATGATGGCAAAGGTGGACCTTATTGTATCAGTGTGATTATATTTGTACTTTTCTGATTTTAAACCTAGTGAAGAGAGTGAATATCATACATATGTATGATTGATGTTTGTTCTTTTTTACTTTGTAAGATTATAATAGTACTAGTGATAATAAGATATCTGTTTGCAGATGATTTGTTTAAAAATTAAAATAATTAGTAATAATAAACCCAATAGCTATTTTATTTTAATTCTATTTTATATGATTATAGAACTAATTCTATATTTTAAGAGAGATATTATTTTTCTTTTAATATTTAAAATATAATTTTTTTTAGAATATACTTTATTTAAATAAATATTATAACATAGTAGATACCTAATTCTAAAAGTATGACAGATTTCTGTATCTTGAAACTTGATCTTATTCTGACTCTTATAGAGTTCTCAGGGTACAGAGGTATGAGTTCAAAGTATATCTGTCTATAGGTTTACTAGTTCTCTTGTTTTCTCTTTGCTTTGAACTATTTTGACCTGAGATTTATTCACTTTAGATACTGAAATATTTTTTTTTTTTTT
>RBNI01005937.1:0-11925 GCA_003990745.1 Jimgerdemannia flammicorona
ACCCCCCTATTAACCGATGCCTCTCAGATCCCCCTCTCTACCCACTCCCTCACTCTACTGAAGGACAACCCAACCACTCACCACCCGAACCCTCCTCTCGCTCTTTTTACAGATGCAGTCCACCAGCTTCCGGTGACTCCCCCCTCCCTCCCCCCACCCTTGCCACCAACCATTCAAAGTGTCTAGTATTAACCATTCCCAGCATGCTACCCTCGCCGCAGTGGTAGCTAGCTGGCCCTCCTCAAAGACCCATTGCCAATGATCTGCCATCCCTACCCAAATTGCCAGGGCCCAACCCAGAGTCAACCACTTGTCCCCAGCCCCATCCACTAACCTTCTCCGAAGGTTCCCCCATCTCCCTCCCTCTCCCTCCATCAAAGGCCGTAGCCCCAACCCACTAGTAATAATGTCCCAAAAGTCCCCCATTACCTCACACTCTCTAAGCCAATGTTCAGGTGTCTGCACCACTCCCCCCTCCTGACCCATGTTCAAATATTCCTCGCATTCAAACATGCCCCCTGGTACCAAGTGCCCTGACTGATAGTTCAGCATCACATTCTACCTTAAGAACCTCCACCATATCACCCAGAACTTGGGGGGAAGCCACCACGACACCTGCTTGCTCCAAATCCAAACCCCATTCCAGTCCCACTTCTCTCCAATCCCCGCCTGCTGCCAAGCCTCAGGCCAAGCATCTCCCCCAGAACCCATCAGATATTCCATACCATCGCCAAGCTGAAAATCCTCTACCAAAGTACCACCTACCAGCAGCCAATCCTATCTCCACATCTATGGTGCCCATTCCTCCTCCCCCTCATCACCCAGCCATCTAAGTCCAATTCACCTTGCACTGTCCACCACTCCCCACCAAAACCCCTTATAGCGCATCTTTTGACTACCATCTAAAGCCACCAGCACCAACAGATCACCAGTTGTGCCACAAGGGGAGTACCTAACTTCCCACACCCTCTGCATAAGAGGCACCCATTCCCCCTCTTGCAACTCACTAGCTCTCTTCAACCACCAAGCTCTCAGGCAGTGTAGGTGCTTGGCCAAGTCCACCAAGCCCAGCCCACCCCTGTCAACCGGTAGTGCCAGAGTCTCCCAGCCAATTTGGCTCCTCCGTCCTGCCCAGATCCATGACCTTGCCAATTTCAGAAGCCGCTTGACCACCCAAGCTGGGAAGTCCAAATGATACCCCAAATATCACAGCTTAGGCAATCAGTACATGTTCAGCACCATCACCCTTCCTGCCAAGGATATGTGCTGGCCACCCCACTCTAACAGAATATTCCCCCATGCTAAGAGCCACTGTTCCCACCATACTCGAGGTAGTAGAGATCCATACACTAAGAAATATATCCCCAAGTACCAGACTGGTTCTCCAGCAGAGACCACCCTTCCTATCACTTCGCCGCCAGCTATTCCCCCTCCTAGAACTATGGTTTTACATTTGTGCCAGTTAAGCTGTCCTCTCATACTATTCCACAGTTCTGCACAATTCCTCCACATCAACAAAGGAACCCAGACTGACCACCATATCATCTGCAAAGGCTCCGATCTTCCAGTTAATCCCCAAAATATTCAAACCCCCAATTCTGTACCAGATCCTGTCCAGAAGGGGCTCCAAGGACAGGGCATATAGGATGGGGGACAATGGATCCCCTTGTGGCACTCCTCACCCTAGCAAAAAGCTCACTCCCCTGTGGCCATTCACCACCAAAGCTGCTTGACTGCCCTCCAAAAGGCTGATTAGCGATCTCCAAAAATCTAGCGAAATACCAATACGTCTCAGGACTCCTTCCAGCCAGACTCTCTGCACCCTGTCATATGCCTTCTCCTGGTCCAGAAATACCAACTGGCCATCAACCCCATCTGCCCAAGCCTCTTTGATCACTCCATGGACCCAAGCAGTTCCATCTCGTATCAACCGACCTCCTATGAACCCTCACTGCTCTACTCCCAGTATACGCTGAGCAATCCCTTGTAGCCTGTTTACCAAGATCTTTGTCACCAACTTGCGGTCCATGTCAAGGAGCATAATCAGCCGCCAACTCTTCCAATCCTCCTTTCTCCCCTTATTCTTGAAGAGCAGGGAGACCAGTCCTAGGTGCTGACCCCCAATCCAAGCACAGGATCGAATAACTTCATCACACATTGCAGTAATCTCCTCCAAGACTCCTTCCACCTTAACCATTCTCTTCCAGAAATCCCAGGGTAGTCCATCCTCCCCCAGAGCAGTCCCTTTACTTGTCGATGTCAGAACTGTACATACCTCCTCTCCTCGTATAGGATCCCCCAGTGTCTCCAGCCCCAGAGCTGGGTCTGGGTGCCAGTCCTCCAACATCCGCTCAATGTTCAGTGCATCCTCACCTCCCTCCTCCTCACTCCACAAACTTCCCCAATGGTTTTGCAGCAATCCCAAAATCTCAGGCATGCCCGTCACCATCTCCCCATCCTCATCCAAGATACCATCCCACCACTGCCTAGTCCTTTGTGCCTGGAGCAGCCAGGAGAGGAATTTCATAGGTCGCTCCCCTTCTTCCAACCCCTGCCACCACAGTCTTGCCACCATTCCATTCAACTGATTCTCCTCCTCCCTTCATAATACCCCCTTCAGCTCCTCGACTTCCTTTGTTAACCACAGAATGCACCAATCAGCTACTCCATCCCCTTCTTTCCACACTGCCCATTTCTCCAGAAGTACCACCAATCTATGTGAAGCCCATTGCACTCGCCTCCACCTTTGTGCGCTCCTTCCTTTCCCTGCATCCCTCCAGAACCTCTGAGTACTCGACTTCAGCCTCTACCAGCGATCTCCAATTACCAATCTCTGCTCCCTCCATCTAATTATCTTCACTGTCGCCTCTACCTCCTAGTCAGCCCATAAAGAACCATCCTCCAATAAAGAAGAGTTGAGCCGCCAATGTCCAGGCCCATCCCTACTTCCTCCAAATCTCCCCTTCCCAATTAGCCCCCAGTGGTCAGACCATGGGCACTACACCACCTCCAGCGTAGCCCAGATATCCCCACCCCAGCACTCTGCCGTCAACACCCAGTCAATCCTGGATCCCAGTCCTGCCATCCAGTGAGTATAAATTCAGCGATCGACCCAGAAATGTCACCCCGAGTCCACCAATGAACTCAACCTTTCCACCTCCATCCAATCTTCCAACCCTCCACTTTTCCCACACATTTCTCTCCCCCCATCAGTCCTATCTACCACAATATCACACACCATGTTAAAGTCCCCTCCCAGGCAGTCCACCCCCACTTCCCTCAAGACCCCTGCCTCCTGTAAGTCCCTGATCCAATCTATGCGTTCCCCTCTCTCAGCTGGGCAGTAACAAGACCCAACAGTCAGAGGATTCCAACCCAGTCTCCTCTACACACCCCATACCAGCCGACTCCCCCAGTGCCCAACATCCCTAATGTCCCCCATCCCTTTTCTAACCAAGATTCCCACCTGCCCAGTCTAAACAGCCACCCTACTCCATTCCCGAGTCCATTCCAGTAGGTCCACATCTACCTCATATTGCACATCCTGTAACAGGAAGATATCTGCCTCCAGACCCTTCAACCAGCCAAAGATATTTCGACGCCATGTTGCCCCCCTTAACCCATTGACGTTCAAAGAGAAGATTCTAGTTGTACTGTTCATATTGAATAATGTTTGGTAGAGAGATCACGATCTAGAATTCCATGCTCCTCCTGTCCCCTTCCAGATCCAGGTGCTATGTCACCTCCAACTCATCTGCCATCCCTTCCTGGGCATCCAGTGCTGCCAAGATTTCCTGGTACTCCACCCCATCCACTATCTCGAATTCTGTCCGATACTCCTTGCACACGACTCCCCACTTCTCCAGCCCTTTCTTCAAGCTCCACAAGTAGGCCGCCCTGTTATTCACAATCACTCGAAGTTCCTCCTCCCTCTGATCATCGACCTGATACTCCACAGACTCCAAGAGCACCACCAGAATTTCATTTCGGACCTTCTTTGGCACCTCCTCACCATACAGAATTTCCTCCCAGTGTCTATCACTCATAACCCGGAAGTCTTCACCACCCAGCTCCTCTGCTGCCACTCCCCCCAGAGTCTTCCACAACTACTTCTCCTCATTCACCTCTGCCTCTGCACCCCGGGCATTCCCTTCCATCCCCACCACAGGTTCCACCAGTACGCTCCCCCTTCCTGACTCATCCCACTCCTCCTCCAGAACATCAAGAAGTTCCTCCTCACCTCCAGCCCCTCCCGGGACCTCATACCGTGTCTGAGCTTCCACACTCATTTCGGCATCCTCCACCACGCCACTCTGCCTTCTCTCACCAAGGCCTCCTTGGATCACCCCTTGAACTTCTCTGGGCTCCCTGGCCCAGTCACTCTCCCTCAATCCTACTCCACCTCCTCTCTCTCCACTTTCCACCATGCCACCTCCCAATTTCGCCAATAGCTCCTTCTGAATTTGTCTCCCCTGCATCTTCTCCCAGGTTCCTCTGTCCATCCTGATTTTCTTCCCTTCTACAATTTCCACCACTGTCTTGGCTTCATACTCCTTCCAAGCCAAACGTCTCCTCTCGACAGCTCCCACCAGATCCTCAAGAGTCTCCAGTAGATCCTCCTCTTCCTCCGGCATCCCTTTTACCTGGGAAACCCTGCACTCAACTGGTCCCCACTTGAGAGTTGCCGGCCAGTCCCTCGTCTTCCCGGTATTCTCCCGTCCAAACAGATGTACCCTGATGTTGACATCTCCCGTCCTAAGTTCCATACCCTCCCAGACTTTAAACCCGATGTTAATGATATCACCATACTCCTTGATCACCTCCACAATTAGCTCTCTGACCCTCTCCCATGACACCGTAGGAAGATTCAGCACCATCAACTGCACCACTCATAGGTCCCAGCGCATACACCTCGCCATAGGAACTACCACCCTGCCTACTGCAACCCCTTTCTCCACAGCCTCCAACATCGACACCTCTTCCTCGAACCCAATTTCAATCCCTTCTTTCCCCTTCAGAAACTTGACTGTTGCCACCCCCTTCACCTCTTGTGCCACCAGTCCCAGAATCATCCTCACAGTTACTGCTAAGCCGCGGAAGCACAATGTGACCACGAATTCTGACCGTGACTTTTTGAGTAATAGTGCCGACACCATGTCCGTCACCCCATCAGCCAGGTCCCCAGGCCTTGTGCCCTCCCTCTGTCCTGATCTGCCGACCACCGTCACATTTGGATTTTTTTCCAGATTCCCCATCACAGCTCCATCAGCAGTCACATCTCCTCCCCCTACTCCCCCTCCCCCCATACCACCTAAAGCTCCCATGGGGGGTCCTCCTTGCCCTCCCTCTGAAACCTGTATCGCCTTCCTCAGACCCAACCAACTATCGAGCCCTGCTGCCATCTTCCCCATTCTGACCTTGTCAGCAAAGGTTGTCCTCCCCCCACCTCTCTGTCACAGCCCACCTCTTCCTCCTCCTCCAGTGCCACTGCCAACCACAGAGGGCCCTGGCATCTCCAAACCATCCCCTCTCTTTCTCCTGACCTGCTGCCAGTCGAAGGCATGGCTGCCTCCCTGGCCGCCATGCTCACCAGAATGCTCATTGCTTGCCATGTTGATAGTCACTTTTCACCAAAAACTTCGCAGAAAGTGTTGTCCAAATCTTATATCACCTGAATGGTAGAAGTGAATCCCTGTGCCCCAAATTTTCTCCACTAAGTGGCATCTCTGACCACTCTGCAGCCCCCAACCAAGCCACCAGCCTGTTAAGGTGTCTTCCATAAGCCTATGCTACCACAACAACTGGTCTCTCAAGCCCTATCTACTGCCATCCTCAAAAACAAATAGCCAGTGACTGGCCAGTCCTACCCAAATAGCCAATGCCCAGCCCAAAGTAATCTACTCCTTCCCTATCCCTCCTACCAATCTGTCTCTCAAGTCCTCCCACCTTCTCTGTACTTCATCTCTCCTACACCATACCCCCAAATGTTCCCCAATTGTCCGCCAGAAATCCCCCAACACCTTACACTCTCCTAGCCAATGTTCAGGCATCTGTACACAACCCCCCTCCTGCCCCACATTATGGCACTCCTCACAGTCGAAGCAATCCCCTACAATAAGGTGCCCTGAGCGAAAGTTGAGCATCATATTCCTCCACAGTATGTGCCACCAGACCACCCAGTACTTTGGTGGCATCCACTTTCTCACTGCGGCACTCCAAGTCCAAATACCATGCCAGTCCCACTCTTTACCAATTCCAACTCCTTGCCAACCACTAGGCCACAGATCCTGGCCTGGTCCTCTTTGACATTCCATTCCATCACTAATGTCGAACTCAATTAAAGGAGTACTACCCAGCAGTATACGATCCCATCTTCACATCACTGGGTCCCAATTCTCCTCTCCTTCATTTCCTTGCTAACGAATTCTAATGCGGTGCACCCCCTCGGCTATCCCCCACCAAAATCCTTTATACCACAGTTGCTTAGTATCCCGAAGTCCAACTAATGCGAGGAGATCCCCAGTTGCGCTCCTTGGTGATGTCCGCCTCTCCCAGATCTTCTGTAGCAGAGGAATCCAACCACCTCCTCACAATTCCACTGCCCTCTTTAACCACTATGCTCGCAAACAGTGTAACCTTTTTGGGAAGTCAACCAGCCCAAGGCCACCTCTCGCCACTGGTAGGGACAAGGTCTCCCAACCAATCTGACTCCGCCTTCCAGCCCAAATCCATCTCTTCACTGACTTTACCAATCTCTTCACCACCCAAGCTGGGAAGTCCAGATGATATACCAAGTACCACAACTTCAGCAGCCAGTAGACATTCAAAATTGAGACCCATCCTGCCAGAGAAAAATGTCTTCCCCCCCAACTCCGCAGGGCCTCCTCCTAGATTCCAATCCTCTGCTCCCACCAAAGCCTGGGCAGAACTGACCCATAGACTGATAGATAGATGCTCAAGTACCGCACTGCATCACCAGTGGGGACAATTGTTCCTATAACCTCCCCTCCCACCAGACCATTGCCAAGCACTATTGTTTCACATTTATGTCAATTCAACTTCACTCCTGAGTTCTCCTCATACTATTCTACAGTCTTCTTGAGCTCTTCAACATCAGCAATCAAACCCAAACCAACCACCATGTCGTCTGCAAAGGCCCCAACTTTCCATCCTATGCCAAAGACAGAGAGTTCTTCTATCCTCTGCCTAATTCTATCCATAAGGGGTTCCAGAGAAAGAGCATACAAAATGGGAGACAGTGGGTCCCCCTGGGGCACCCCCCTGCCCAAGGGGAATGCTACCCCTCTATGCCCATTACACATGAGTGCTGCCCTACTTCCTTCCAGTAGGCTGACCATCGCTGACTGGAATTGGGATGGAACTCCTATCCTATCCAAAACTTTCGCCAACCAGACTCTCCGCACTCGATCATAAGCCTTCTCCTGGTTCAAGAAGATAAGATGCCCATCCAATCCACATGCTCTTGCCCCTTCAATAACTCCATATACCCAGGCAGTGCCATCCCTGATGAGCCGCCCACCCACAAAACCCCTCTGCTCAATCCCCATGACTTGCTGGGCCACCTTCTGTAGTCTTGCCACTACCACCTTAGTCACCAACTTCCTGTCCATATCCAGCAACATTATTGGCCACCAATTCTTCCAATCCTCCCGCCTTCCTTTGTTTTTGTACAGTAGCATCACCAGCCCAAGGTCCTGCTCCCCCACCCACCTCCCGGTCTAAAGAATGGAGTCGCACAATGCTATCATCTCTCCCATCACCCCTGGGACTTCCACCATTCGCTTCCAAAAGTCCCAGGGCAGACCATCCTCCCCAGGTGCTGTCCCTGGTGTTGTTGCAGCAAGAATCTGGTATATCTCATCTTCCTATACCAGCATCATCAGGCCATCTAGCTCCTCGACTTATGGTGGGTGCCAATCCTCCAATGCTCGAGCAATGGTCTCATCATCTGCCCCACCCTCCTCCTCACTCCACAATCCACTCCATCTCTCCTTCAGTGATCCAAGAATGTCCTGTACACCATGCACCAGTATACCATCAGAGTCTAACACCTCTTCCCACCGTTGCTGTACCCACCTTGCCCTAAGAGCCCTTGTAAGAAACTTGGAAGGCCTCTCCCCTTCCTCCAAATCCTGCCAACGGAGCTGTGCTGCCAAGCTCTATACCCTTGCCTCTTCCTCTTCCCGCAGTACCTGTTATAGTTCCACAACCTCCATTTTTGCCCTCATTAACCTCTAATCTTCTTCTCCCTCCAGTATCTTCAACCTTGCCCATTCTTCCAGAAGCCTAGTCAGTCTAGTAGAAGCCCAATGCACTCTACACCTCCTCTGCTTCCCTGCTTCCTTGTCAGCCTCACTCCAGTAAATCTTGGCCATCTCCTTCATCCTCATCCACCAAACCCCAACTGAGGCTCCTTCCTGCTGCCAGTTCTCCACCCTCAGCTGAATGTCCTTAGCTCACTCATCCCACTGAGTCTTATTATCTAACAAAGAGAAATTGAGGCACCAATATCCAGGCCCATCCCCGCTTCCCCCAAATCACCCCTGTCCCAAAAGCCCCCAGTGATCTGACCATGGACACCATTCTACCTCCAGTAACTTCCAAACATCTAGGCCCCAGCAGCTGGCTGTCAGAATCCAGTCGATCCTCATCCCCAGACCCCCTGCCCAATGTGTATAAACCCTTCTATTCCCCCAGCACTCCTGACCAGCGTCTACCAGTGCACTTAGTCTCTCTACTTCCTCCCATGCCCCCAGTCCTCCACTCCTGCTCTCAGTACCTTGACCTCCATCTGTTCTATCCAATAGTATGTCCCGAACCATATTGAAATCACCCCCCAGTATGTCCACCCCAGCCTCCACAAAGCTCCCACTCTCCAACAGACCTTTTATCCAATCTACCCGCTCACCCCGTACTGCCAGGCAGTAGCAGGAGCTAACTGTAACTGGCTTCCAACCTGCACGAATCCACTCTCCCCAAACTAGTCTCTCTTCCTAGCTCCTCACATCCTGTATCTCCCCTCTGCCTTTCCGAACCAAAATCCCAACCTTGCTCTTCCAGACCGCTGCACCTCCCCATTCCTTTGTCCACTTCATTTTATCGGAATTATCCTTATACCTAACATCCTGCAAGAGGAAGAGATCAGCCTCCAATCCCTTCATCCAAGTAAAAATGTTCCTACATCGAGTAGCCCCCTGTAACCCATTCACATTTAAAGATAAAATGTTGGTTGTACTATTCATGATGAAATATGTTTTGTTGTTAAACAATCTCTACTGCTCCATGCTCATCTCCTCCTGCGCCATATCCAGATTGTGTTCTGCAGCCACCTCCTCCTCTTCTGCCCTCTGAGCCTCCAATCCAGCCAGCAGTTCAGTCATCTCTCCATCTGCCTTCTCCTTGAACTCTTCTTGGTATTCTACACAAGTCTCCTGCCAGAGCTGCAGTCCATGGCGCTCATTCCAGCAGTATTCTGCCCTCTCTCCAGCAATGACTGCCATCTCTGCCTCCCTCTCCTTATCCACCTCATACCCTTCCTCCTCCAGGTACACTGCAAGAATTTCCACCTTCAATGCCTTCCATATGCCATCCCCCTGTAGTATTCCTGCCCAGTGCTCATCACTCATCACCCACAAGTTCACCTCCCCCAACTCTTCTGCTGCCAGGTTCTCCATCATCTGATACATCCAAAGTAAGTTCTCCACCTCCTTCCCCCTTGGAGTCGCCGGCCTCCTGCCATCCAATATTGTGGTGTCAGCTCCAATACTTGCCACCTCATCCCACACCTCTGGGACATCTACCAGTTCCTCCTCACCAGTTGCCATCACCTGTCCTCTATACACCACCTCCGAAACTCTGAATTGCACTCTCTGGGCCCCTCGTATCAGCACATCTTCGACCACTCTGTTTCAGGAAGCTGGGCCACACCTGATAAGTGGGGTGGGGGTAGGGGAGCCCTCCCAGTCCTCCTCCCAGACCTCAAATGTGCCATTAGCATATGGATCTGTATTTGCCTTCTCCTTGGTCTCCCCTGCCTCCTTCCTGTCCTTCTCCTTCCCCTCGCCAGCCCAGACACTTGCTCCAGCTCCCCCAGTGCTCTTCACCTCGCTCGCATTCCTCAGTGGCCTGTTGTCCAGTTTGGCCAGTAGCTCTTTCTGCCTCTTACGTCCCTGAGCCCTTTCCTACTGCACCTTGTTCATTTGAATCTGCTTTCCATCCACTACCTCCAAGTGCGTCAACTCCTCAAAGACTGCCCAAGCCTTCGCTCGCCTCTCTATAGCACCCTCCAACTCTTCTAGTGCCTCCAATAGATCCTCCTCCTCCTCCTCACTTCCCTTCACCCTCATCACCTTACACAAAATTACTCCCCAGACCATCACTGAAGGCCAGTCCCTCACCTTCCTGGTAGCTTCCTTCCCAGCCAGCCTAATCCGCATATCCACGTCACCAGTCCTGAGCGAAGTCCCTTCCCAGACCCTGAATCCAATATCTACTATCTCTCCATATTCCACCATAAAGTCCTCAACCCTCTTTCTCGTCTCCATTGCTGTCACTGTCGGCACTCCTTTCACCAGCAGTTGGACCACCCTAGGATCCCACTTCAGACAGCAAGCCATCGGAACACACATCTCTCCAACCACCAATCCGACCTTCAGTGCCTCCTCCAATAGTACTGCCTCCTCAAAACCCACCTCCACTCCCTCCAGTCTCTTCAAAAACTTCACCAATGCAGCCTCTGCCACCTGCTTAGCAATGAGCCCCAGCACCATTTTCGCTATCACCGCTAGGCCTCGGAAGCACAGTGTAACTGCGAATGCCGAAATCAATTTCTTGAGCAATGGGGCCACCGCCAGACCCATCACCCCATCCGCCAGGTCCTCTTGTCTTCTAAGCCTCAGCTGCTCAGCCACACCATCAGCTGTCACATCTGGATTTTTTTCCAGATTGACAGTCCCACCACTATTAGCAGTCACACTCCCCCCAGCCACTACTCCCCCAGCTCCACTGCCCCCTCTTCCAAGGGCTGCTCTCCCCTATACCGGTATCTTCTCAGTCTTCTTGCCCTTCTTCAGCCAGCCCTCCAGCCCTGATGCCTGTTGTCTCCCCTTTACTGTCTCCATGAAACTCGCCCTCCCAGATCCCAAGCCTCTGCCACCTCCTCCACCCCTTCTACATCCGCCGGCCAGCAGCCCCCTCATACCCCCCCCCAGATCTGGGCCCCTCTCCACCTGCTGCCAGTTGAAAGCGCTTGGGCCACCCTACCCAGTACGCACCTCAGGTTGTCTGTCGGTTGCCATGTTGTTAGTCTCTTTTCACCAAAAATATTGTTGTAAGTGCTCTCCAAAGGTTGTGTAACCTGAATGGTACTGGAAAGAGATGTTGGTTTTAGTATATACTTATAAGAGGGTTGCTTTTTAAGGTAACTATTATGTAGTTCTGGAAGGGTTTTCTAGAAGTTCTGGATATTCTAGAAAACTATTTTCTTATGGTCAAGATCAATTTTATATGGAGTATATCCTCTATGCTTATTGATTTCAAGATCAGATTGATGTCTCAACCAAAGTCCTTTTTTGGACTAGTTCTGAATATTCAGAATTTTCTGTATTTCAGAAAGTTCAAGAAACTAAGGCTAGCTTAGTTGGATTGGTGTATTGCTACAGATAGTGCTCCGAACGAGTCAATCCGGATGGGATTCGGATGGATTCGAATCGGCATTGTTTTGATTTCCAAATTAGACAATTAAATGTTTACATCAATAACTTGATGAATAATCATCCAAATTTGATGATCTTGGTGTCATTTGAAAGCCCTTAATAAGGCCTTTCTAATGATACCAAGAACATTATAATCGGATTACGTGTTGCCGAGATATTAAGGAAAACGTTCCATTTGACGAAATTTCCA